>ML781958.1:352432-370190 GCA_009831015.1 Picea engelmannii | reverse complement strand
TTAAGGTGCACATAAATATGAGGAAAACATCACAATAATTAAGAATTTCATTAAAATAACATTGTCCATACAATGAAAAACTACATAATCGAACCAAGTCCCATATTCATTACATGTTCCTTGAATTTAAACGGTGGGATGCCCTTAGTCAAAGGATCAACGATTATTAACTCAGTGTTGGCGTACTCAATGACCACTTTCTTTTCTTTAACACATTCCCTTATGGATAAATACTTAATGTCGATGTGTTTATTTCAACTCCCACTTTTGTTGTTTTTAGCCATAAAAACAAGAACTGAATTGTCACAATACATTCTCAATGGCTTGGATATAGAATCCATAATTCTAAGCCCATAAATGAAACTCTTAAGCTATACACCATGTAATGTAGCCTCAAAATAGGAGATGAACTCGACTTCCATAGTGGAAGTGGCAATCAAGGTCTTCTTGACACTCCTCCATGATATAGCTCCACTGGCCATCATAAAAATGTATCCCGATGTTGATTTGCGTGAATCAACACATCCAACAAAGTTAGAATCTGAGTATCCAATTACCTCCAAATTGTCCGTCAGTCTATACATAAGCATGTAGTTTTTGGTTCCTTGAAGGTACCTCATTACTTTCTTTGCAACTCTCAAGTGGCGTATACCTGGATTACTCTGATATCGTCCCAACATTCCCACAACAAATGCAATGTCGAGTCTTGTGCAGACCTGAGCATACATTAGGCTTCTGAAAACATAAGCATATGGAATGTTCTTCATTTGTTCCATTTCAAAATTGTTCTTCGGACATTGGTTCAAATTGAACCTATCACCCTTCACAATGGGAGCTATACTTGGTGAACAATCCTTCATCCGAAATCTCTCTAAAATTTTATTAATATAGGTTTCTTGAGACAGACCCAAGATGCCTCGAAATTTGTCTCTATGGATCTTAATGCCAGTGACATAAGATGCCTCACCCATATCCTTCATATCGAAATTTTTAGAGAGGAATTGTTTCACCTCATACAACAAACCCTTAGCATTGGTTGCTAGCAAAATGTCATCCACATATAAAATAAGAAAACAAATTTTACTCCCACTAACTTTCAGGTATATACATTGATCCATAATGTTTTCCACAAAACCTAAAGAAGAAATTACATTATGGAATTTCAAACACCATTGGCGGGATGCTTGTTTTAAACTGTATAAGGATTTCTTGAGTTTGCAAACCAATTGCTCACCATCACTAGAGGGGAATCCTTTAGGTTGTTTCATGTAAACCTCCTCCTCTTGATCTCCATTGAGAAATGATGTTTTCAGATACATTTGTCGCAACTCCAAGTCGAAATGGGCTACTAATTCCATAATTACACGCAAGGAATCTCTCTTAGATACAAGAGAGAAAGTCTCCATGTAGTCAATTCCTTCTTTCTGAGTGAATCCTTTAGCAACAAGTCTTGCCTTGTATCTCTCAATGTTGCCCAATGAGTCTTTCTTTGTCTTAAAGACCCATTTACATCCAATGGATTTTGCACCATTAGGCAACTCAACAAGATCCCAGACTTCATTATTCTTTATAGAATTCATCTCTTCCTTCATGGCATCGTAACATAATTCTAGTTCTTTGCAACTCATGGCTTGTGAAAAAGACTTGGGATCATTTTCGACTCCAATGTTATAGTCAGATTCTTGCAGATACACAATATAATCATCAGGAATTGTTGATCTCTTTGGTCTAGTAGATATTCTTAATGTTGTACAACCATCTTCTTAAGAAGTATGTGGTTCAACTCGTTGTTCAAAAGTTCTTGGAAACTCTTGAACTACCTGAACTACTCGAATGGCATCAGTAGCCTGTAGAACTTCAAAAATTGGTTGTTCGACACTAGTTTGTACTTGAGGGGTGCTATGAAAAATAACCAATCTATCACTTGGGGTGGAAGGTTGAGATTCTAAATGATACTTCTTAAAAACTATGTTCCTGGTTTGATCGCTCCCACTGTTCAAGTCATTTTCAAGAAACTTTGCATTTCTTGATTCCACAATCCTAGTGCTATGAGATGGACAATAAAATCTGTAACCTCTATACCTTTCAGCATATCCAATGAAATGGCCACTAATGGTCCTTGGGTCCAACTGCTTCACTTGTGGATTATAGATTCTCACTTCAGATGGGCATCCCCAAACGTGCATATGTCGCAAACTCGGTTTCCAACCTTTCCATAATTCAAATGGTGTTTTAGGAACAACCTTTGTTGGAACTTGGTTTAATATATACACTGTCTTCTTAAGTGCTTCAATCCACAACAATTTAGGAATATTGGAGTTGTTAAGCATACTCCGCACCATGTCCAATAATGTTCGGTTTCTTCTTTCTGCTACACCATTATGGTCGGGTGAACCAAGCATTGTGTATTAGGCATCAATCCCATGCTCTTGAAGAAATTTTGCGAATGGCCCAGGGGCCTATCCATATTTTGTGTATCTACCATAATATTCTCCACCTCTATCTGATCTCATGATCTTAATTTTCTTGCCACATTGTTTCTCTACTTCAGCCTTAAAGATTGTAAAGGCATCCAATGCTTCGTTCTTATTTTGAAGCATGTAGATATACATATATCATGAGTAATCATCTATAAAAGAGATGAAGTATCTTTGACCATGTGAGTCCATGTTTGGACTACATATATCAGTATGTATGATCTCTAATATACCCGAACTCCTATTCACACCTTTCTTTGACTTGTTGGTCTGCTTTCCTTTTATGCAATCTACACAAGTCTCAAAATCAGTAAAATCCAGAGTATTAAGTACCCCTTCATTTACCAATCTTTTCATTCTTTCTATGGAGATATGACCTAGTCTCCATTGCCATAATTTAGAGGAATCATCATTAATAACACATCTTTTAGTGCCAGTGTTAACATGCATTGAATCATAAATGACATTATTTTGTAAATTATTTCAGTAAAGACCATCAGACAAAATACCATTTCCAACACAATCAGATTTATAAAATAAACTGAAATATATTTCTGAAATGTTGAAGGAATATCCCAAAGGAACAAGCCTTGAAACTGAAATCAAGTTTCTAGAAAAACTCGGAACATAAAAGGTCTTTTCTAATTCTAAAACAAAACCACTACTTAAAGTTAAATACCATGTTCCTATAGCTTCCACATGTGAGTCCATCTTGTTTCCTGATAAGATGCTTTGCTCAGTTCCCACTCGCTTCCTTAGGTTTTGCAAACCTTGCAAGGAATTCAAAATGTGAATTTTTGATCCATAATCAATCCACCATGTGTTAATATTGGCATTGACCATATTATATTCATAAAAATGAATGAGATTGTATTACCTTTGTTCACAAGCCATTTCTAAAATTTGGCGCATTCCTTTTTCATGTGTCGCTTCTTTTTACAGAAGAAACACTTGGAATTCTTCTTGATATTAGCTTGGGGAGGTACTTTACCTTTCCCTTTATTATTGGCTTGAGATTTTCCCTTTCCATGCGTTGCAGCATTGCACTTTCTCCCAGTTCCATCACGAGTCGCTCTTCCTCTTGAACACACATGGTCATGAGTTCATTAATTAACAATTTATCCTTATGTGTGTTGTATGAGATTTTGAAGGGTCTGTATTGGTGTGGAAGGGTGTTCAGGATGTAGTGCACTAGAAAATACTCTGATATTTCAACCTCGAGTTTCTTCAGTTAAGCCACAATGTTCCTCATTTTCATGATGTGCTCGTGCATACCTTTCACACTGGTGAGCCTTAGGGATGAGAACTTCATGATTAGGGTTCTTTCTAGTGCCTTTTCTGAAGTGACGAATTGATCATCAATAGCTTTCAGCAAGTCTTGAACCTTTTCATGCTTATCAACGGAACCATGAATACCAGCTAAAATTTTAGTCTTAATGAACATCATGCTTAGACGATTAGATCTCTCCCATCACTCATAAAGCGTGATGTCCATTGTAGTGTTGGTATTAGTGAGTGTTGGTGGTTCATATTTCCTAATAGCATAATCTATGTCCATCCATCCCAAATGAAGGAGAAATCTCTCCTTCCAGACCTTATAGTTATCTCCCTTAAGTTCAAGGATATCACAACGAATTTCAGAGAAATTTGCACATTGTACAAGTGCATAAAATTAAAGATCACATGCTTACGTTAAAATTGAGACCAGCAAAAATAAAATAAAATTTCATGCTTTACCAATGTAAATTCATGCTTAAATTTGAATCTAATGACATAAAAATTGCCTGTGGGCTAAATTTCCAATTCAACCAGATTCAATTATTCTATCATAGATTTGAACTTTATGATAAAGCTATTAATTCATAATTCCTGTGGGTAAGTTATGAATAATTTAATATTTTATCCTAATTAACTATATAAATATATTAAATTCATGTTTTACCTATAATAATTAACTATATAAATATATTTTATCCTATTTTACATCGAATTAGAGCCTCTTAGGGTTTATTCCTATTTTCATTTCTATATGTTTGTAGGTCACAAGTAGGCTTGGTGTTACTTCATTCATATGCACATATTCTTGAATGTCGTAAGCCTTACTTGGATGATGAATTCCCATGGTATTGTTATGCTTATTTCGTGTAGTAAATTGATTTTCCTAGATGATGAATACTGTTACAGAAAAATCCCCCCTGCGAACAGGTGTATCTTCCCTCGGATTCTAGACCCCTAATACCAAGATAGAATGATGAAAAATGGACACTAGCATCCCTTTAAATATAGTTAAGCTAATCAAAAGAAAGAGAGGGAGAAGTTATGATGTACCTTGCTTCAAATCTTTTCCTCGCTTAATCCAATATGAACTTGATCTTGAAGATCCTTAGAATGACATGATACTTGCAATGCAATCGACAATGAAGAAAAATAAACACTTCCTACTCTACCAAGATTAATTTAAACCAACTTCATCCATAATAGACAAGCATATGAAATAATACAAAATTGAAGGAAATAGGTCAAGAATATATTAATGAGAATATTAAAATGACACTTACAATCTGTAGATGCAGTTGCAACAACTCTCCAAGTCCTCTTCGTCCAACCCTTACAAGATGCTCCCAATATCATAAGTTTCATACCTAAAAATATTCCTCCTAAGATCATAAGTTTGATAACTCTAATTTTCCTTTTCTTCTCCATGAGAAACCTTCATTATATGGGATTTGGAGGCTTAAGCACCATGGAGAGGATCACTCATGAGATCCACTAAAATGGGATCTCTGAGATATTTAGAGAGAAAATATCTCTTAAGGATTTTAGGGAGGAAATATGTCTCAAGGATTTTAAGGAGGAAATATTTCAACTATCCATGAGATCCTCAATCTCCCCTAAGAAATAAAAAACCAAATGTGAGGTGGATTCTCACACTATTTATTTTTATTTTTATGGATATTAATAATAATTCATGTTCACATAGTATTTTGACGTTCATATAATATATTTCTCCTCCACATTGATTAGAGATTGTGACATATGTTATTTCATGGTGTTGAGGTGTATGTGACACTTAGCGAGGTGCATATGACAGTTTTACGACACTTGTGAAACTTAGCGTGATGTACCTAGGTGTGGAAACATGATGTGTAACAGTATGCCCCCTAAAGTATGATGTAAGAAGAGAAGCGGATGGCCGAGACAATTTAAAATTATTCAATGAAAGGGTGTGGAGGTGGAGAACCTAGAAGAAGTTGCAAACAACCATCCAACAATATTAATATATGTTCCATTTCTAATGCGGGGATACTTATGCTTGAAATACGAGAAGACTCAAAAAACAATCATTGACCAATACACTACGAATCCATGAAAAATATTTACTATAGATATGGCCACTAAATATACAATGTGGATCCATAATTCCATGACATGAATTAATCGTAGCCATGAAAAATACACAGTGGAGTTACAAGATGATAAAACATAGGTACAGACCAGTACAATCTGGATCTATGTGACAATATGTATATCAATATGCTCAAATGATCTCCTTCTCAACCTGGGAAAAGAAGATAACAGAGTGAACCCTCAACCTAGGTTGTTCGTCCTAATCCCAATGTGGTATGAATCTAGCGATGTGAATAGATGATTTCATGTCAAACATGGTAAAAATGACATGATTACTGATCATTGAGGTAAATCGTTAACAAGTGTGAGGGAAATAACTAATGATGTCAATGAATCCCAAGGTATCCTGGTTAATTCTAGTGAATGTGAATAAATGAGATGAATTCAAACATTTTTTGAATCATCCGATCAGAGGTCAATGATGTAAACCTAATTTCAGAAGTGAGGAGGACATCCATTGAGGCATGTAGGTCCCAAGGTACTAAATAGTTTCTAAGTATAATTCTTGGATAATGTGTTAAGTTCGACAGGAAAAGACTCATCAAAGGAGGGCCTTGATGTATCCCCCATCATCAACATGAAACTAACACAGGAAAGTGATGTAAGATGGTGAATCGAATATGTCCTAACACAGAAAATTGAAACTGAAAATACTACAAATTGATGGTTTTAAGTGAAACTTCCCTTGAACATCATGAGGCACGACAACTGATTTGGTAGAATTGACTCAACGAGTACCAAGAATGCAATGTGTCGATAATAAGAGCACTCTTCGACTGGATGAAAAAGTATGGCAACACATGGAATTGGTATTACTCATACACAAGCAGATTACCCAACTATAAGACAAGATGCAAACATGTTACATTTTCATGGGCAACAATAGATTCCATAAAGGATTCTAAAAAAACTTGACCCACTTCCTTCAATTTTCCCCCACCAAAATAGATGAGTACCTTTCTTTTAATTTGACAAGATTGAGGAGGGTAACACATGCTCGATATAAATCACCTTGGGTAAGGTCCTCTTCATTTGTTTAACAAACTGGAAGAAGTAAGGGTTCGTCCCCATATGGGCCCTTCAATGTGTAGTTTAGCTATTCTAGAGAAGCCAAAATCGGTGGTTTTTCATGTTTAAAGAGTCTAAAAAGAACTTAAAGGTGACTCTAGGGTTGTCCATTTTTGTAATTTTAGTCTCTGAGGTCTAAAAAAGAGATAAACGATTACTCGGAAGATTCCCTTTTGAACCTTTTAACGAGTGTGAAAGGAAGAAAGATCACTTGACAATCTTTTCATGTTCAGAGAGTCTGAAAAGAGATTAAAGGAGAATCTAGGGGGTTCCTTTTTGTATAACCTTTACATGTATAAATAATTGATAAAATTTTACTCAATCACATTCTCATGTATTTACGAGCATGAGAAATAAAAAAGACTAAGCTCAATATTGGTTTCATTTTTACACACGCTTGAAACAAAATTAAACTTATGTTTGTAAATTCTCAATGTAATTTCTACAGGTAGGGATACACATGGATGGTTGATACTCTGCCCCAGCTTGAAAAGCTAGCAACTTAACTCCAAAATGATAATCAAAGGCTGGAGACATTCCCCCCAAGATTCATTTCATTCGTAGACTTTGTGGCTGTCACCAATTCATGTACTAGATGGAGGAAAAGGATAAGGGAGGATGAATGGAAAGTTCAAATACAAGACCTAACAAAATAATCGACTTGGCATCTACGATATCTAGCTAAAGACTCAACTCAATATCTACGATATCTAGTGAAAGAATCAACTTATAGGAGTGATTGTTTCATTTTTTAATGATCCTGACACATGAAAAGAAGTATTCTCGGGCCCTATGTTTCATTTTTTAATGAACTTTCCATAGAGAAATAAAACTATGCTCCTATATTCTATTTCATTTTTTAATGAGCTTTCCACAGAGAAGAAAAAGTATGCTTAAGACTTTTGTTTCATTTTTTAACGAGTTTTCCACAGAGGAGAAAAACTATGCTCATGGCTCCGAGTTCAATCCCCAGATTTCTTTTTCATTTTTTAACAAGCTTTCTACAAAGAGGAAAACTATGCTCATGGCTGGTGAGTCTCAAAAGACTCAGTTTGTACATGCACAAAGGACCAACATTTCCAAAAAAAGGAAATGTGAAAGGTTCCCCTGGAAAAAGGGTTCCTCCGTTATTACTCCTCAGATTTGACACCATTGACATCGACTCGACCTAAAGTCCACTAAGGAAAACAGACAACACACACTACAAATATAAGAAGAAAACAATCAAACAAACCTTCCCAAAATGAAACCACCAGTTGGTTATGAAAGCTAGCATCGCGAGATCAGTTACGTTGGTGACCTTCTTAACAGACTTACGCCTTGGTGCAAGTCCCCACACAGTTTTACCCATGGGTGTACCCTCCAAGGAACCCAAGTGATTTTATCCAACGTCTAACCCAGGTAGAGTGATGAATCCCCTTCACCGTCATCTTGTGTATCAACTTGAGAGGTATAGGACACTAAGATTACAAAATTCTTGTCAACCTCCACGCGGGTATAGTCAACAGTCAAGAAGGAATGTATGGGAAGGATAACAAGTCCAAAATTCTTCAAGAGAAATGAAGACAAGGGGAATGGAATTCTACTTGGAACCTCGAAGGGATCGATGATTCACGAAGCTCCGAGACAAAATGAAACCAATTGTTTCTTAGGAATAACCCCCAATATACAATCTTTCCACTACGTGGGTTAGGCTTTAGAGGGAAAATATCCTATGCTCTGCTGCATATGACCTCATCTTTAACCCTTGTGTGAGAGGGGGATCTCAGATATTCTTATATGAGAAATTGGATTTACTGATCCCTACCACAATATTATATATTTGTCTGATGGATTGGAAAAGTTATCCTCACAACCTATTCAAAATCCGTACACTTGCTAATTTAGGTTCGCTACTATAAAATATAAAAGTATCTGATCAATTTTATAAATGCTTCATTTTTGGGTTGTTGTTTACTCAAGGGTGAGAAAGTGAAACTGATGATGTTGTAGACTCAACTCCAAGAGAATGAAGAAAATTGAGATGCAAATCTTTTTCTTCAATGAATCCTACATACGCGATGGAGAAGAATTTCAGATTTCTTAAAAGAAACACCCAATTTCCAAATGCAATCTTCTAAATGTAACCTAGTTATCGACATTACCCAAAATAAAGAATGAAACTATATTCTTTGTTTGATTCTAATATCTAACGAAAGAAAAAGTAAAGCATATAACACTCCATTACTTTCAATAAAAAATGAAAGAGTCGAATGCAGATACAAAAGACACGGAGGAAAAATGATTTCAAATAAATCATGCAGTCATAGTATAAGGATAAATAAAAGAATATAACTCACTCAATAAAGGACTCGAAAATCGACAATCATTCAAGGAATACAAGAAAGTTCAGAGAAGAATCCAAAAATTGATAAAGAGAAAGAGGAATCACTCAAATGTCATGACAAAACAAGTAGCGAGAAAGAAAAATCCAAGATAGGTTGTGGTAAGAATAAAGTCTCAAATCATTCAAAATGGAAATATTTTAAAAGTAACTTAATACCAACAAAATTTTTTAGGCCTTCTCAATCAGTGACATAACCCGAAACTTCGTAAGATTCAAACCAAACCAAGAAAAACAAGGTGAATCAATCTCGGAATTTGGAAAAGGTTGCAAGCTCAAACAAGACAAAAAAATAAGTGATAAGTACCGAATATTCAACCCAAACAAATCCACAAGCCAAAGTACAAACTCTTAGAAAAAATCTCTACAAGATAGACTGAGAAATATTGAGCAGAAAGAGTAAGAAATCACCAAAAAAGGAGATCAACTCTCATGTTTTCAAGGTTACAATGAGTTGTAGCACTCTGATATACATTGTAGGGCTCTGATATACATTGTAGGGGAGCATTTATTACAGATCAACTCTATGATATACATTCTAGGGGAGTAATACCCTTCCCAGAAACTAAGAACAAAGGCTTAAAAATCAAAACATAGGCTTAAAACTCAAAACGTGGGTTTTAAACTCAGAAAAAATCACCCAGAATTCCCACAATTTTGTGAAATTGTTAATAAAGAGGGGAGAAAGGAAATGTATCAGGACCAAAAAATATAAATGAAATTAAAGTGGGAAAAAGGCAAAGACAATCGAAGTAAAGACAAATCAATGTATGTTCCCCAATGGAGTCACCAATTTATGTTATGAAAAAAAACCCCTATGGAGAGGTCAATCTTCCTTTGGATTCTAGAGCCTTGATATTGAGAAAGAAAGATGCAAATGAAAACTAACATCCCTTTAAATATAGTTAATCTAATCAAAATAAAAAGAGGGAGAATGTATAATGCACCTTGTTTCAAATTTTTTCCTCGCTTAATCCAATCTGAGGTTGATCTCCAAGCTCCTAACCATGACACGATACCTACAATGCAATGGACATCGAATAAAAACAAAGACTTCCTACTCTACCAAGATTAGTTTAAATGAAATTCATTTATAATAGACAAGCATATGAAATAATACACAATTTTGAAGGAAATAGGCCAAGAATATATTAATGAGAACATTATAAACACACTTTCAATTTGAAGATGCAGTTGCAACAACCTCTCTAAGTCCTCTTCGTCCAACTCTTACACGATACTCCTAAGATCATAAGCTTGAAACCTCAAAAGTTTCCTCCCAAGATTATAAGTTTGATACCTCTAATCTGTCTTTTCTTCTCCATAGAAAGCCCTCATTGTATAGTATTTGGAGGCTTAACTACCATTGAGAGGATCACTCATGAGATCCACTAAACTGGGATCTTCAAGATATTTTGAGAGAAAATATTTCTTAAGGATTTTAGAGAGGATATATCTCTCGAAGATTTTGAGGAAATAATTCAACCATCCACGCAGCAACCTCTCCAAGTCCGCTTCATCCATCCCTTACACGATGCTCCCAAGATAATAAGTTTGATACCTCAAAATTTTCCTCCCAGTATCATAAGTTTTATACCTCTAATATGTCTTTTATTCTCCATGGAAAGACCTCAGTATATAGGGTTCAGAGACTTAACCGCCATGGAGAGGATCACTCATCAAATCCACTAAAATGGGTTCTCCAAGATACTAAGGGAGAAAGTATATCTTAAGGATTTTAGGGTGGAAATATCTCTCGAGAATTTTAGGGAGGAAATATTTCAACCATCCATGAGATCCTCAACCTCCCCTAAAATATAGAAAATCAAATGTGTGGTGGATTCTCACACTAAATTAATTTTGTTTTCATGAATATTAATAATAATTCATGTGCATATAGTATTTTGACCTTCATTTAATATATTTCTCCTCCACATTAACTAGGCATTATGAAATATGTTATTTCATGTTGTCAAGGTGTATGTGACACTTAGCAAGATGCATAAGACACTATTATGATGCTTGCAACTGAGGGGAGATACCTAGGTGTGAAAATTTGATGTGTAACAAATACCCATGGTAATGTTATACTTATTTCGTGTAGTAAACTTTCGATTTTGACCGCCGCATATATATATATATATATATATATATAATTATCGTTAAATTTTCCCTTTCCTACGGGGTAAAACAAGGGTACTCGAGCAAGGTACTTTGAGATTTTGGTGTGATCTGATATTTCGAACTTACTCGATAAAGGTAATTTGAGATTCTAGTTACAACTATAGATATGGTTATATATATTTTTTCCTTGATAATAATCGAGGATTGTTCACCGTAGTCTGAAGGGTGTTTTATTGGTATTAAATATGTATCGTTTCTTTTTATGGGAGCAGTAAATCAATGTATTACATTTTCCCATATTTGTTTAAAAGGGTTTTTCATACTCATTGTAAGTTTAAGAACCTTACTCCTTTTTCATATTCTTCATTCGCATAATAACTCTGTATATTTATAATTTGTAAAATAATTTATTAACTATAGCTTTAACATTACTTTTAGGTATTTTTGTTTTTGTATTTATCTACTCTCAGATGTAATTTCAATCTAGTTGTATTCTACATTCTCATGTAGAATTAATTAGTTTAATTCCATTAGACAATAAAAATTTCTTTAGTCATATGCATACCTATAGCTAGTATATATATACGAATTGTACTTTGATGTAGTGATTTAGTAATTTGTTCTAATACAGATATACGTACTTTGTTGTAGTCATTTAGTAATTTGTTCTAGTACAGATATACCAATTGTACATTGTTGTAGTCATTTAGTCATTTGTTATATAAATTTAGTTTTTAATAAATTTACAGTTAAAAATAATAATACTTTGTAGATTTACACCTACAAAAATTGAGTGGATAATTTGGACTTATAAGAAGAAAGATGAATCACATTAAATTTTGTGCTCAGAGTATAGATAATAATCCAAAATAACATTTGTTATATAAATTAAGTTTTTAATAAATTTACAGTTAAAAATAATAATACTTTGTAGATTTACAACTACAAAAATTGAGTGGATAATTTGGACTTATAAGAAGAAAGATGAATCACATTAAATTTTGTGCTCAGAGTATAGATAATAATCCAAAATAACATAACCATATAATATGGGTACCAAAGTTTATATCTCATTAAAAGAATATCATAAACAAATATTAAATTCATTTGAATTTGGAACCATCGAAGAGAGGCAATGACCCCTGTGGCTTCTTGCAGGATTAGAGAGCTCAAGTTCAAAATGGTATTTTCTTTCTCGTAATGCACATGATATTGATTTTTTTAGTTTTCAATCTTCACGTACATATAATGGCGTCCCATTCCCTTTGTATATCCTTTATTTATTTTTTCCCAAGTATTTTGACACATGTATGGGCCTCCTACTCTTTGACCACTTGTCAATTTCACACCTGTCGTTTCTGATTTCTTAAAAATCTGGGATTTGTCTCTATCAATTTGAGTTTAACTTAAATGACTTCAACAATTGTCTCTTACTATTTCTACTGGTCATTCAACTTCATGGATAAATAACTCCCTCATTTCAGATTGTTACTCATAGTACCCATTTTATTATAATTTAACAAAATAATAAAAGCGCTGCTACATGGTGACTGTTCAAATATATAAAAGTTAAAAAGGGCAATTGATTAATTAGCACAAAGAAGTTTCAAAACATGACAAAGTTAAAATATATAAAAAATAAACATTATATATATATATATATATATAAACATGATAAAGTTAAAATATATAAAAAATAAACATTATATATATAATTATGTTGATAGGCTTTTCTCTATTGGAATCAATGGTTTAATTAATATTTTAATTACAAATTCCAATTTTATGATTAACAATTAAAGATGTCATTATATTCTTTGTCTTACACTTAAATCAATAAATGAGATTTAATGTTGATAACTTCCTTGTATTTCTACTTGCATTCGTTAACCTGTTTACTTTTTCACATTTACTTTTTAGAATTAAGAAATTACTAGACTAACTTATCAATTACCATGAAGCATAATTTAGCAAATCCAATAAAAATTACTCAGTTTTAACATCTACATCTTCATTATTATTTTTTTACAAATCTTGATATGGAGAATAGAAAGGACATAGAATTGAACAGTTTGACATTTACTTTTTACTTTTTAACAATTTCTTTATACTGTTTACCATATCTCTCATAGAACTACCGAATCACAGGTATGGGCGAGAACCATTTTATAAGATCTTCAATAATTGAATTCATATTTGCATTTTCATGAATAACTGTATTTTTAAATAGCACTATTGTACTCACCAAAGATTTGTATATTCCTCAGGAAGCTTCTTACAGTGAACATGCAGTGAACATGTTGAGAGGCTCGTTGGGAAGTGAAGGATATGTTTTATTCAATTTAGATGGGAGATGGAGAACAATTAATCAGTCCGTTTAAATACGATTTTAATATATTGTTTTATTTAATATATCCAGGTTTGATTTTATATATTCTAGGTTCAAATAGGTTCTATTAATAATATGCACGTTCCATTCATTTTGTTTTGTAACATTCAGTATCAGGTGGAGATTGCATGTGTGTTATTTGATTTTTGGATCTCAAAGGGGCATTCAATGTGTCTTAATTGATTTCTGGATCTCAAAGCAACACTCAATGAATTCATGAAGTATATTTTAAACAATTTGGTTAGCGAACAAGAAAGCTGGAAAAATCTTCATTTTTGAACAGCAGAATTTTAGAAAGATTGGCCTGCACCCATCAAGAGAATTTCTTTGCTAAAATCAAGCGATGATCCCAAGTTTTCTCTTAGATTTTTTTGATGGTTTTAAATGGTTAAGGTTACATCAATTTTTAAAACACAATATACTTTTAAGTTAATGCATTCATAAATATATTATCTAATATCTACCATTCTGTCATGTCCGGATCTGAGAGATTATTTTAAAAAGAGATTATGTGATTCTGGCTGAATGTGGGATGTGCATGTCGAATGGGTTGTTTGTAATTTATGATAGGCTAGAAATAACATGAAATGCATTGCATAAATATGAAATGCTATGCTTCTTGATTGAATATATATATATATATATATATATATATATATATATATATATATATATATATATATATCAGCTTTGCCTTGGTTAGTTTGAGTGGTTTTATGTTTCCTTTAATAAATATATATATATATATATATATATATATATATATATATATATATGCCAGCTTTGCCTTGGTTAGTTTGAGTCGTTTTATGTTTCTTTTAATTCGTGATGTTCTATGCAATGCTTCCTTTAATATTTTTCAATATTTTATACTTTCATTTAATAGGATTAATATGCCAGCCTTGCCTTGTTTTTTTAATTCGTTTTATGTTTTGGTTAATTAGTGATATGCTATACAATGCTCTTTTAATATTTTTCAATATTTTAAACTTTTGTTTAATTATGTGGATAGACATTCTTTTTATAGGAATTGATGGTTCAATCTTTTAATTACAAATTTCAATTTAATGGCTAACAATTAATGATACTTACATATTCTTTGTCTTACATTTAAATTAATGAATGAAATTTAATGTTAATAACTTCCTTACATTTATGAATGCATCTGTTTCCTTATTTACTTTTTCACATTTACTTAATGTGATTAAAAAATTAATACCATAGACAGTGATTGCCAGATTGAACTGATTAAAAATTTATCTGTATACTCATTGCCACGTTCAATTATTTAACAGGGAATGCAAAGTGTTACCACGTTGTTTCAATTAAGGAATTGGTGGTCGACGCATGAATGGATGCCAGGTTTCAATTAAGAGTTAACAGTCAGCGTTTAAAACCTCCATGCTTGGCGATGTTACTGGCCTTTGGTGTTTTGATAATCATTTATTTTTTATAAAAACTTAATTCTCAGCGCTGCTGCTCTGACCCACGCAGTAGAACATGAAATCTCTTCTCTTGGATTTCTAACTGTGTGTATGTAATTTTTTGGGTTTGGTTCAGTTTCATATTTTCTGCAATGTTCTCTGTTTGCTGGGCTTGGTATATTTGTTTATGAATTTTTTTTTTTGAGAAATTCTCATCCCAGGTCAGCTGACTATACAGTTAGGAAATCTTGTGAGACCTCGGGAGAATCAATATAATCCCCGTTCACCTAGGTACATCGAGAGGTGAGACACACTACAGTCCCAGGATAGTCCTGCTAATACAGTCCCAGGGAAGGTAGTGGTATTTATTTACTTTGGTACATCAATTGCCCATAATTCTAAGAGGGGTGAATCTTATAGTAATCTCCCTCTTGCTTTGGCTTCGTTTTCGTTTTTCAGTTGGTTTGTTAGATTTTCTTATGAATTTTTTGGGTTCTCTTTTGTGTTTTTTACAGTGTAATGTTATCTTTGGATTAGATAAGATACATCATAGTGGGTAAAATAAAGAATATTAAAATTTTTGTTTTCATCGATTATATTTATAGCTAATAACATTGCAGTTTTAACAAGTAATAATGTGTCGATTATACACAGGTATATTGTGCCAGAGGGATTGGTACATGATACACAGATGGTACGTTTTGCGGCAAGAGCGTAAGATTTTCCATTGGAGTCGCGATACCTGAAATTTCTTTATTCGTGATAAAACCGAGGAATAGATGGATTCGTCCTACATATTTCTGTGATGCCTGTTTGTACGAAAATAAATCGTCATGGAGGAAGTTATATGATGACAAAACAAAATTGGATATAGATACATCCATTTAGTGCACTCTATGTTATTAATCCCATCTATTGCTTAATCCCATATATGTTCGTTCAGTATATTTATCAGTCTGTAATTGGAGGAATTTGGACTGTTCCACCCTAAGAATATATTTATCCGTCTTCCTGCCTTCTTATTAAAATCAAGGAGAATTTGGACTTGGAACTCAATTCGGCCCTAAGAATCTGTCTATGTGGACATTATATATTAGTAACAGAAAAAGAAAATAAATGCTCGGGTATTCAACATGTGAAATTCTTTGGTCCAGACAATCGTGAAATATCTTAACTCTTTTAGTTTCCAGCTGCAAAGATGCCAATTTGGCACACACAGGAAGAATATTTGCATATGTTTTCTCCAAGAATGGTATTCAAACACAAGTTAAATTCCAAAACTTGAATTTTGTCCTCCTTGAGAATTGAAATCTGTGCAGAAGCTTGTATAACAATCTTGCAAGAACGAATAGACCCCAGAACAACGATGGTTAAGGTTTTAGCCGAAGAAGGGGACCATTTGAAGAGAGAATATAACAATCTTGCTTCCTTTCTTCATCTGATCAGCAAATTTCCTTATGAGCGTCATAACCCTAAGTCAAGAAAACGTTGAGCTTGCCCACCTATATATAAAAAAGAGCAAAAGAATTCTAGATATGGTAAATCACAAGTTGTGCTCAACTTGGGCGATTTTTTAGAGCCACTGGATTTCATTTATCAAGTTGTGGTTATCAGAAACATTCATAGTTTGTAGTCTTACCTGTTGTGGTAGTCGGAGACTGTGTAGTATTACCACCTGTGGTAGTCAGAAACATTCATAGTTTGTTGTATTAACAACAACAGTAGTTTCACAGTTTTTTCACTTTAATAGTGCGTTCTATCTCTTGCATTTGGTATTCTATATTAATATGGGCGTTATTAATTTTAAAAGGTGGAAAATGACGCAGATCGGTCTATATCAACCACTTTTATAAAGTGGTTGTTGCTAGTTGACGACTGACATGCTTTGGAAACTACCATTATTATATGATTAATGTATTATTTAATTATTACATTAATATAATATATAATAATAACTTATTAATGTAATACATTAATGTGTTATATTAATGTATTAATTAATTAATACATTAAATACATTACAAAAGTAGTGATACACTAATTAATTAATACATTAATCTTAATGTATTGAATAATACATTATTACAACGTTGTAATGTATAAAGTAAACTACTAATACATTAATGTATAATAATAACTTATTAATGTAATACATTAATGTGTTATATTAATGTATTAATTAATTAATACATTAAATACATTACAAAAGTAGTGATACACTAATTAATTAATACATTAATCTTAATGTATTTAATAATACATTATTACAAAGTTGTAATGTATAAAGTAAACTACTAATACATTAATGTATAATATAACATATTAAAATAATAATGCATTACTAATGTATTAATACCTTAAAGTATACATTGACTCATACATTAATAATGTAATGTAAGATAACTGATATAGTAATATATTATTGTAATGTCTAAATTAACTTATTGATTGATAGATTAATAATGTAATATATTAATCAATTTAT
>ML781958.1:314196-346901 GCA_009831015.1 Picea engelmannii | reverse complement strand
TTAAATTTAATAGATAATATCATTATTTTAGCTGATTCATAAGGATATAGACTTATTATTAATGTAACAAGTAATTATTGAAAAAATTTAGTTTGAGTTTTAAGTCTTTTAAAGACATAATTTTGCATGTAAAATTAATATGGTTTTCTTTTTTAATTTAGTTTATTTTACATTTAGTTTAATTTTATTGTGAAAATGGATATTGCATAAAATTTAAAACCTTTTTAAAAATAAAAATATGATGTTTAGTGATATTAAATAAGCAGCCGAAGTGTAATATAGTATTTTTATAATAAAAATATGATGTTTAGTGATATTAAATAAGCAGCGGAAGTGTAATATAGTATTTTTATAATTTACAGAAATCAAAAGTAATTTTGTTTATTGATAAACCAATGCTCTATAATACGCCCCCATTATAAGTATAAAAAAATAAGGTATATTTGAAAATGTGAAGATAAAGAACATTTAATAGTATCCATGACTTTCACTAATTTTACAACAAACAACACGCTAGCAATAAACATTAGGTTGTATAGCATTTATATCTTTGTATATGGAGACAGACTCTTTTCTCCTTACATATCGTTACACACAAATATTTACTGTGACATATATTTTACAATTTGACTCTGTTTATGCATTGTGTAATTTCTTTGGAAAATGAAATCGTTACATACATATATTTGTGTTTATAGCACCATTTGAGTGCTTTACGCGTGTCTTTTTGGGAAATTATATTTTCAAATCGAAAAGATGTCATAAATAATATAATCGAAAACATTATCATAAATAAAATAGTTAAAGAAGTACACAAATTATCTCAACCAGTGGTAACAAATACTAAAACTAAAACCGGCAACCTAATCCAAATGAGCTACTCAAATTGTAAAGAGGTGAAGAGAAGATAAGATGTTCTGCTTACATCGTAATATCTGTAAGTGAAGAAAGATTACATACAACTTTCGATATCTATTACACTTACAAGTTTGCAATATCTATTACAATTACAGTATTTGGTGGGTGGGTGGAGCGACGATAACATAGAATACACATAGAACTTGTGATAACATTATAAGCAGACTGACAAACTGGGACTGTAACCGCTATGTGACGCAAAAATCACTGAAACTGTTATCACAAGATTATTTCACATAATAACAAAATAACTGTTATCAATAATCTTGTGAAATAATCACAAGATTATTTCATAGAATAACAGAACTATCACTGAAACTGTTATCATCATGACTATATTAACGATAAAGTAAAATTGCCTTTCTCCTCGAACTAAGTAGAGGAGAAGAAATATTAGCTGACTGCTCTTTCTAAGGAGGAGAACGATTAACATACTGAATTGACTCAGCTCAAATACAGGAAGGATGTCAAATACAGAATTCGAGCTGATTTTGAATAACGTCCTTCTGTTTTTGCCCTGTGTTTATGGCAGTTCATGACGCTCACACCGGTTGGGGCGCTGATGAGGCGTACTCGGCGCGTGGAGGTCGTGGCATTCATACATATTAATTATTGAACGTGTTAACTAATGTCTTTATAAATGCAAGGAAGTTATGAGCAATAAATCTCGTTCATTGATTTTGGAGGACGACTAAGAATATGCCCGCATCTTGAATGGATTAGGGTTTAAAGTTAAATAAGATTAAAAGATCATTAATTCTGCCCATTGCCAATAGGTATACGCCTATCGGCGTAAATATTTTAGGGTTTACTAAGAAAAAACATATTTACATTTTATTGTATTTATTAGATGAAAAAAAAGATTATATTTATTATTTGATTAAAAAAAAATAATGTATAATGTTAAGAAAATGACAATATAATATTATATAAAGAAAAAAACATTATATTTATTATTTGATTAAAAAATGTTAATACATAATATTAACAAAAAAAATGTTATATAATTATTTTAGTAAAATTATTATATAATATTATATAAAGAAAATAACATTATATTTATTATTTGATTAAAAAATGTTAATACATAATATTAAGAAAAAAATGTTATATAATTATTTTAGTAAAATTATTATGTAATAAAAATTATTATTAATTATTTAATTATATTATTTTATATTTTAAACTAAATATTAATATTAATAAATTAAAAAAAAACAATATAAAACACAATTTTATATAATTATTTGATATATATAAAACATTACATTCTACTATAATTATTAACATATTATTATATTAATAAATATTATATAATTATTTGATATACAAAACATTACATTCTATTATAATTATTAATATATTATTATATTATATAAAAAATTGATATCAATATTAATAATTTTTATATAATTATTATTATATCAAGAAAGTCTCTTTATTATATCAAGAAAAAGACATTATATTTATTATTTGATTACTAAATATATTAATAACGGATTACATTTATTATATAAAAAAACATTTAATGTAATGTATTAATAAATACATTAATACATTACATTATCAATGTATGAATCAATTAATAATTAATATGTTACATTTAAAATTTTAATACATTTATTCATCAATGACTATTTTAATTTATAATTTTTTTTATTTATCAAATTAATATTTATATATTAAATTAATGTAATATTAAATTATTTTATTAATTAAATGTATTATTATATTAATTGTTTTTCCCTAGGCATATTGACCGTTAAGTAGCAACAATCACTGTATAAAAGTGGTTAATTTAGACTTTGCACCATTTTTAACCTTTCCAAATTAATGACGTTGATGAGCTTATATCAACCACTTTTATAAAGTGATTATTACTAGTATTTAATATAGTATCCTTTAATAATCTTTCATTGTACTACATGTCTATATTTCTCTCATTTGTAACTCAAAAAAATGAGTTAAGTGAAATGTAGTATAGTTATTTTATTAAATTATAATTGATTAAAATATTAATTCTAATAAAATAACATTAACCTTTACATAATTTTATATGGTTTTAATTATTATATCAATTATTTTTCAAATCAAACAAAAACTATGGATGATTATGTTAGTGTTAGCGTTATACTAGCTATGGATAATTATGTTAGGGTTAATAGAATAACATTAACCTTTACATAATTTTATATGGTTTTAATTATTATATCAAATTTTTTTCAAATCAAACAAAAACTATCGATGATTATGTTAGGGTTAGTGTTATACTAGATATGGATGATTATGTTAGGGTTAGTGTTATACTAGGGCTAGAGTTCGTATAAAATATAATTTAATGTAAAATCTATAACATATTTGAGCTAAATCGTTGTTTCGCCTGGGCGTTCATCAGCCACATAATTTGTTATATATAATTTCGCAAAAGAACTTGGTTTAAAGGCGAGTTAAAAAACAGAACATATTAAATTCAAAAGTAGGTATTATTTTTGTGCAGCGGTAGGACGTTTAAATTTGAAAACTTATTTAAATCCTGTTTAAAAAATTCACATTTCCAACAAAATGGCACTGAAATATAATATTAAATTCATTAGCTTTGGAGAATTTGTTAAATGACTGTTCAAATATGTAAACAGTTAAACATGTCAATTGATTAACTAGCAGAAAGATGTTTCAAAACACAGTTAAAATATATAAAAAAATAATATATATATATATAAATTAGCAACAGATCTTGGTTTACCCGGGAGCTAAAGAGCAGAACCTATTAAATTCAAAAATAGGTATTATTTTGTGCAGCGGTAGGAAGTTTAAATTTGAAATTAAATTCGGTTTAAAAAATTCACATTTCCAACAAAATGGCTCTGAAATATATTATTAAATTTATTAGCTTTGGGGATTTTGCTAAAGTTAATTCATATTTTTAAATTCATTCCTTTTATGAAAAATTGCTAAAATTAATTCATGTCATAGAATTAAGTGAATGTGACATTGCGGTTAACGGCTTACGTTATTACCATTTACGTCTTAGCTTATGAGACGGTTGAGCTTGCACCAACCAAGCCGTTGTTTCCTTTAACCGTATGCCTTCAAATTTACTATAAACGTCAAAATTACAGTCTATTATTTTTTCCATAATTGCACAGGAACCGTTATCGGCATTTCTAACATTTTTTATGGAGACTTCTACTTTTTCCAGATACTCGTATCCATGTTTCAAAAACTAGTGCAACATTTTTTTTTTTCCATAAAAAGTTTAGGCATATTTTTTTTATTTAAAATTAAAAATAAAATGATGCAAATAAATTTTAAAACTTTCTTAATCGCCATTCTATAAATTTAATGCCCAATAAAAATAAATATATTAAAAAAAAAAAAAAACAAAAAAAAAAATCATAATGATTATAAAAATTAAATTTTTTTTGATTAATAAAAGAATCAAAAGAGCCAAACCTCTAAACAACATAAAGCATGATCAAAGCTTTTGAAAAAATAATATATTGAATATAATTATGATTATATGATACCCTCTTTAATACTATCAATGCTTTTGAAAACCTTTTTGTAAAGGAATTCTCACTCATAACCAATTTTTAAAATCTCTTCTCATCTTCAATCTTAGCATCAGAGTACCCCATGCTCATTCAAATTTCGAAAGTATCCACATATGATTGATTGTTGTTATATACTAGCACAACAACTAACTCGCGGTTGAGAACGCCGAAAGGTATCGGCTGAAAACCCGTGCCCTCAATATAAAACGTACCCTCAATATAAAACATATGCTGTAATCCGTAATCCATCTGTGGTAATATGAAACGTTTGGTTGCAGGGTTTAATCGTACTTAATCCTACTTAATCATTTAAACATGGTATTTACATATCCTTACAGTAATTTTTTAATGTGATTAGGTAAATGTTAAAAAGTAAACATGTTAACGGATGCATTGATAAATGCAAGAAAGTTATGAATAATAAATATGACCTATTGATTTTGGAGGACGACTAAGAATACGCCAGCATATTCAATGCATACGCCTTTCGACGTAATGAAGACATTGTTGTTATATATGAAGAGTATCGTTTCCATCTCTTTTTCCTTTTTATTTATTGATTTCTTTTCAATTACCATATTATACTTTTTTTATTAGTACACACAAATATCAATTTTTTTGTTGAAACCATGATCAGATCAAACAGGATGTCATTAGTTCAAATCCATCTACGACACATCGGGAGATCCATATAAATCCATCTACGACACATTGGGAGATCCATATTATATTTCTCTAAATTTTTTTGTTGAAACCAGGATCAAACATGATGTCACTAGTTCAGATCCATCTATGGCACATTGGGAGATTCATATTATATTGCTCTAAAATAGAAATTTACTAACAACATGCTTACAATCCATGACATATCCTTTGAATTATGGGATTACATATTTATATCACAACCTCCACAAGTACAAGTCAAATATTAAATACATGAAGAACCAAACTCTATTAAGGGTTGATTTTTTTTAATAATAATTATAATAATAGGAACTCTGTGACTTGTATGAAACTACAATAGAGAGATAGAGGAACCTCCTTATCTTATTTATGGATAATTGGTTGTCACTGCTTAACAATATCCACCTTAACATCAATTTACTTGACTCCAATTTGTTTGTTTATCACCTTTTTTGCAAGCCAAGAGAAGGCAAGCACCACTGCAACTTCTCTAACAACATTCATTCCATGAATTTGTTGGTACGACTTTCTTGTGTATGGACTTTCCGAAACATTGTTCCACCTCCATCATAACCCCATGTAGATCTCATTTTGTCTAGACCACCTAAAAAATCTGAATCAACATATCCACAAACTAAATAATTGTAGCTATTATAAGTGATTCAAAAAACCCTTATCCCTTTAAGATATTGAAGCACCCATTTCACTGCTACCCAATGGTATCTTCCTAGATTTTTCAGGTATATACTGACAAATCTAGTTGCATGTGAAATATTTATTTTTGAACATCCCATCGCATACTAAAAACTTCCTACAACACTAGCATATTGTACATGAGACTAGTAATCATTTTCTTCCTTATTACTACGACATGAACCTAAAGAAAGCTTGAAATGGGAAGCAATAGGGATATTGATTGGTTTCACATAATTCATATAAAATTTCATGAGTATCTCCTCCACATACTTTTGTTGTGATAAACAAAAATTATCATTTTTCACGTCTCTTTGTATTTCCATGCCCATGATTTGTTTTGTTTCTCCTAGATTATTAATATCAACCATCCTCGCCAATTGATCCATCAACCTGTTGATATCAACCATGCATATGCTTGCTACAAGCATATCATCAACATATAACATCAATATAATGAATATATACCATTATTCAAACTCTTGAGGAAAACATAATGATCATACTCAGTTCTAGGAAAAACTCAGCACACCATGAAGTAATCAAACATCTTGCACCATTTATTGGGTACCTTCTTTAGGCCATACAATGACTTCTTGAGTTTTCAAACAAGTATCATCTTGCAATATCAAATAACCCCTTTTAGTTGTTCCACATGGATTCCCTTATCCAAATATTTGTTAATCATGATTTTGTGGGCAGTAGGATCCCATAATATGTATCCCTCTCACCAAAACCAAAAAATATATTATTCTTGTAGAATTTAAAATATTTTAAACTTGGAAGTAACTTATAGTGTACGAGTTCCTATAGCCCATTATGGTCCAACTTTTGATGCCATAAACATTTAGATTCACATGCTTCCTTGGACAACTTGGTTGCTTCATTACTGCCTTCCATATTGTAAAGATTCTCAATCCTTGTAGCCTTCATTACCACTAAACCACCCTTTCACACTTTCAGTGCTCCACCTTGGCCTGTGTATTTATATCCACCAGAATCCAAAAATCTCAAAGAAATCATTTTTTTCTATGTTCTGGTACATGTCTAACATCTATCAATGTTCTTACAATACCATAGAATATCTTAATATTAATTCTCTGAATCCCAACAATTTTACAAGAAATATTGTTTCCCATAAAAACAACATCGTCATCTATATATTAGTAATATGAAAACCAAGTTATACATGAACACATGTGATGGGGAGCAGCAAAATCTAACAACAATTCTTCTTGATATTGTGAGATATTGTAAATAGATAAAACTTCATCAATCATACATGAACTTGATTCAACCAGATTTTCCTTCCTTTTTGGAGTCATTCTCAAATTCTTTCCTTTTCCAGCAATATTTCATGCCTTGTTTTGTTTTGTTGTATTACCAAGATCTTCCCTTACACTTTATATCTTTTGACTTAGACTTGGATGTTCCACCTGAATCCTCCCCCATTTCTATGGACCCACCTCCTTTAGCCACCATTGCTTCAAGTGTTGAGGTTTCTAAACTACATCTTCTATGCACCTCCTCAGACAACAAGGCTCTCACAATAGTATAATATTCAATGGTGTCTGTTGTGATAAACCAGATATATGTAACTAAATGATCGAAAGATTTAGGTAATGGACAAAATAATCACTGCCTTGTCCTCATCATCGTATTTTACAACCATACTAGTTAATTGACAAATCAGATTATTGAAAACATTTAAATGATTGATACTTTCTTTCATTTGTAATCTATACAACTTCCTCTTCAAGTAGATTCAGTTTTTCAAGGACTTTGTCATGTAAATCCTTTCCATTCTAATCCATAAGCTTGATGTTGTTTCCTCTCCAACAATATTAAACAAAAATTCATCTTCCAAAGAAAAACCAATGGTACGAGCGTTATCGCATCTAGATCTTCACAATCCTCGTTTTCCATACTTGTAGGTTTCTTATCCCTTCCCGCCAAGTTTTTCAATCCTTGTTGTACCATCAAATAACACATCTTGAGCTTCCACAACTAGAATTTTTTTTCCCATCGAATTTCTCCACCTCAAACTTAGTATTCAACACCTCACCAAAAAAAAAAAATCTTAGCATAATCATTGCAAATTTGTTAATCAAGGCGAGAAGTTCATA
The DNA here is from genome assembly GCA_009831015.1 of Picea engelmannii. Classification (NCBI taxonomy): domain Eukaryota; kingdom Viridiplantae; phylum Streptophyta; class Pinopsida; order Pinales; family Pinaceae; genus Picea; species Picea engelmannii. The sequence goes on along the minus strand of ML781958.1, from coordinate 338,926 downwards.
TACTTATTTGATTATCAATGGCCAAGCATTCTCAACCAAAACCTTGCAATATTCACGGATGGTGGGACAACCTTCAATTCCCCATTTTCAACATAAGCTTATAATCACCATACATAAGCTATTCTCCTTTTTAATGATTCAACATAAACTTATAAAGGATTTATAAGAAATGCCATAAGTTTATAACCATCAAAAAATGATTTCTTTAATAAATGAACAGAATCTTATAAAAGGAGATAGTGAGAATGTGGGCTTCACTTGACTCTCATCTGCTCTACCTGAAAAATACCACCTTGGCCTTGATTACCGTGATCTTTCACGAAATTCCATCCAACCTCAATCACAATCGTGATTTCGACAGTGGTCTATGGCGATCTACTCAATGTTGTCCAATCAATTCTTCAACCAGATGCTCAAGGGGATGACTGGGATTAAATCCACAGTCGATGCACAATAGAACTTCCACTCAGCCATTTCCAGCAATGACCTAGTGAAAGGATACTTAACGAAAATATCAATTTGGCGGCTCAATTCAAGACTGTCGTGGCTCCACCGGATCGGGTCTCAACCTCCACGGTCTCTCTTCTCTACTTCCTCGTGCCCCAAACATTCACGTTGTCACGTCGTCCTCAGCCAATCAATGACTCCTTTACGCAAGCAACCTCTACCGGATCACACCTTCACTGCAATCTTATGTCTGTCACGACCTCCTCGGTCTCTTTTTCCTGTGCACTTATTTCATGTTCAAATATCCGATATGTGTGCCAACTCCACCATGTCTCTCTCTAGTTCTTTGAAGTGATTGTGATGATTGGCGTGTCTGTTCTCTCATAGATCCGGCAACAAGTTCCTTCAACTCTTTGCTTTATAGCATTTGTTGAAATCGCAATCACACACAGTCAAATATACATATAAACAAAGAAATAAGAAAATACAAAATCCATAATAACAATCACAATAAACACAACATTTTAAGTGGTAAAACCTTTAGTATAAAACATCCACGAAAAAATTAGAGCTCTGTATTATATTGATCGATCAAGGAGATTACATACATGCCTAAAAGTAGACTTACAATCCATCACATATCCTTTCCTCTACGGGCTTACATATTTATATCATAGCCTCCATAGTTACAACAAACTGAAATATTAAATACATGAACAACCAAACTCTTTTATGGGTTGATTTGTTTAACAATAATCAAAATAATAGGAACTGTATGACTTGTATGAAATTGTCGTAGAGAGATAGAGGAACCGCCTTATCCTATTCATGGATAATTGCGTACCTTGAAAAATTGCAGAGGCAGAAACGAACACTTTAGTTATATGTTGATCATGAATGCATTAATACAGGTAAATATATTAAAAAATAGACATATTTATGAAAAATTGTATTCACTGATTTCGTTATTAAACTTCACAATCACCTGTCACTTTTCACTCATTTTTTTATGTTCTTCAGTGAATTGCAAGTAGCGAAACCCAATTAAATTTGGAAGAGAAATATAAGAACAATGTTCTTCAAATTTGAATTTTTAGTAGATACCATGCAAAAATACACATTTATCTTAATATTGATACCTCAAAATCATTCAAGATTAATGAAGCCAAGTTCTACTATTCACATGTATGTAACATTTTCTACATTCATAAATATTACAAATGTGCTAATAAAACATTGCAAGACAACCTCTTCATCATAAATGATCCTCTTTTCCACTGTGTACATGTGTCTCTCTCTACCTAGAGAGAATGGGAGGAGATTTATGTAGTATAGTCCTCTAGCTAATAGTATTTGCAATTCGTCAAAGAGGGTATACATAAGTGGTCAGATAAAAGAAAAATCAAAAGTTCAAACACTTCGCATTGTGTAACGTCCCCTCCCTTATGACTAGGAAAAGCCATGACTAGGAAAAGCGAAGAACAATAGGTAATTTTTTTTAAAACATTATGAAATTAACGTTAATAACACGGCATTATAATCAAAAGCATTACAAACTACTCATTGTTGTAATCAATAACGATGCAACCAACACATCAACATGAATGATAGAGACACCTCATCAACACATAAATATAAATATCGATGCAGTTCAACCATGAGAATCAAATGACACAATTTATAAACCATGATCAACCAGATACTGAATATTAAAATGACTACCAGCCCAACCTACACTAGAAGGTTAGGACCTCCAGTACACATAAGAAACACTCAAGCCTAAGATTCAACTGATTGATTTTGACCACTTAAGGTCTCAGGGATGGCGATTGTTCCAAGGAACAAGGAGGTGTCTACATCCCACTAACACAATTAAGTCAAAAACCAAAGTTCAATAAATCAACATCATTATTGTACATCGAGGAAGAGAATTTAAATACTCATTCATTCATACATTGATATTATTCATGGCGCATGATAAATCTACTTTATTTTATAAGGAACAAGAGAATATAATTACTAAATCAATCACATGTCAACATTCTTCTAAAGTCTCAAGTGTAATCAACTTTATTATATAAGGCACAAGAGATTATAAAGGCTTAATTAATCATATCTCCAAATTTTCTAATGATGCAAGGGTAATCAACTTTAATTTAAATGTCGCAAGATATTATAAGTACTTAATCAGTCATGTATCCACATTATTCTAAAGGCACAAGATAAATCTATCAACTAAACATTCAGAAATCAACTTTGTATAACTACTCAAGGGTAAACTAATTTTTAGACCATCAAATGACAACACACTTAGAGGCGTACGAGTAATCATTAATTTTATTCCTGGCCCAGGGGAATGTAATCTAATAACCATCAATGCATCACATTTATTCCATGGTGCGAAGGTAATTATTAATTATATTCTCAAGGTGCAAAAATAAACTAAACACATAACCATCCATACATCACATGTATTTAATGGTGCTAAAAAAAATATCAATTAATCAACCTTCGGTTTATCATGATCCCATAAAATAAAATAACTTAAACTAAGATGAAAATCAACAATCAAGCACAAGGTTGAGTAAGGAAGGTATGGGAAATTTTTTTATAAGTGAAACTTGAGGTTTCCATCCCTACTCTATCTTTCTTTAGAGACTACAAAAATTTATCCCACTCAGCACAAACATTGTAGATCTAATCTAAAATATTAATCAACAACTACATAGTAGGTGTGAGGGTAATAAGTTGTCTCCTATACAAAAATACACAAAGTAATTTAAACAGTAACCCATTCATTACATTTTAAGGCTAGGACAAAAGGAGATCCATCCATTAAATTAGACAGGATGAGAAAATGTAGGGGTTGTTCTACTATCCAAGTCAAAGAATGATGAGAGTTGTTGTAATCTACCTCAAATTTTCCATAAAAAAAGTAAAATTATGTGGTCATTAATTCCCAAATTTCATTTAAAAATATATATTTACCGGTAGAAGGAGGAGGTCCTCATTTGTGTTAGAAATCTCTATGGTGTAACTCTTAAGTTCTTCCTACCACATGATGTTATAACTACTCCATCCTAACTTACTTTAGATAGAAACGATTATAAGGATAAATCCCCAAGGGTCCTAGTAATTCCCTTTTTCCTCCATCATATTCACCTATATACGTATGCATGTCTATATAATGGTTAGACTTAGGACTTATATTACAACTCTATATTTAACATGAGATTCCTAATTATGCGCACAAGTCTATCAAATTAAATTATCCTTGGGAAATATTTTGTTTCCATCTATATAGCCATGGGATTGGGTTTAATAACATGAGCGTGGCATAACTACAGAGTCTCGATCATTAAATGGGATTCTAAAACTTATACATTGGGTTTAGTTATGTTCTAGTCCAAACATATAAAGGGGTTCGACTAACGAGGACTCATGTTAACTCTCGTTACCCCGACCTATCTAAAATACGTTGCAACGAATTATTAACTCGATTGAAATATGAACTAAAACTAATGTAGTGGATGCGAAGGAGATCCAAACTCATCAAGTCACAGAGGGGTCTATTCACGGCATTATTTTATGTCGAAAGGATGGTCTACTGTCAGGATGAGTTAAGGCTCTGTAACTACCATTTAATGACAGTCCTGTGAGTGCGAGTTACATTGTATTCACCTGGCCTTTCATCCAATCTGTCACACTGACTCTTTCTCATCACATGGCTAGACCGTCCATCGTACTCTTCTCATTTATACTAAGAAAACAAGGCACCTCTTAGGGTTTTAATGTGTTTACAATTTTCATTGTGGAGTTCTTCGAAGAGGCTCTGCATATCATTTTCTTAGTAGAGGAGATTTTCGTCATTGGAGGTTGTTTAGTACGGGGTATTCGACAGCATGGTCTGATTCCCTGGTAAGTCTTTCCTTTAACGTATTGCTATGGTGGAATAGAAAAGTGGCTCTTCAGAAAAATCATTATAGTGAAAGTTGTAGTCGCATTGTAACTTTTATTATACATTTTATTTCTTTGTAAAGGGGTGAATACATACTTCTATAGTTTCATCAAGTTTTCAATGGTTCCTTCCTTCGCATATGTTGCTTTATTTATGTCTAATACATTCCTGTCGGGTGTCATTAAAATGTGACCTCTGTGATTTCCGAACAATTTATTAAATATACCCTACGGTATATCAAATCCTTTTGAGTTTACAAATGTTATTGTCATTATCGTGACCTACACTATTTGAATTCAATAGAAAGATATATCTGTATCGATTGTTTGAATTTATAAACAAAATACCCTCTGCAATTTGGTTCTGAACGGTATTAAACTCGACAGTTAGGTAGTCTATGTTCTACGTGAAAAGTTGATATTATGTCTTTGCACAACATGATTTATACCGTTTGTATGTTAAAGGAAACCTAGTAGTGTCGATTGTTTCATTTTCGTGAGTAATAGATTTTGATATTCAGTATTAGCACTAATGATGGGCCCGGTTGATGTGAGGGTACCCAACAGGGAGTCATTGGACCATTCCCCATTGACCCGGTCGCCTATCCAGCGAGGAGCAACAAGGGAAGAACATGAGACTGCTTGTCATAAGTTAAGTATCACTCTGGAATACTCTGTTACTACATTTCTCATTCTGTTGTTGTTTTCGTTTACCTTTCTTTCATATAGTTATTGATATTTATTGGTAAAACTTTGCAGAGCTTTCGTTTATGCAAAATTTGATTTTTTTCATTCCTATCCTTGGCGCAAAAGGTATTCAAGTTTATTTTTGTATACTCTTCAGGTGTTCACATAGTGAAGGAACAATTTCAATCTCAATTAATGATATGAAGTATAGTCTTCACTCGATTTCTTATAGTGGCTGGAAGGAGGAGATTTCCCAATTGTGCTCTTGATTTTTCTTTGGTCTCGTTGATATATGTAATAACTCCTTTGAAGTTAAGCTACAAGGCCATTGCCTATCTATTTGAATTAATGCAATGACTATTAGATGATTTTTTCGTATCTTCTCGCCATTCTGGTTTCTTCCTATACTTAAGTAATTTATCGTGGTTGTCTTCTTATATTGCATATTCAATGTCTAAAGTTTGTATAGTCCAAACTTACAATTACACACTGAATAGAAAATGAATTGATTCATTTCTGAAGGTCTATATTTTCTAAATCAAATCTGTTGTACATATATATACATCTATATCTATCTATCTATCTATCTATCTATCTATCTATCTATCTATATCATATGAATGTCTATTGCGTTATATGAAGCTTCTATATCATTTTACTTTACTTCGATGTTTTATAAATACCGTGACTCTGTATCCTCCTTACAGTAGGGTACAAATGTATATCTCCCTCCTTATTCTGTGCATACATAGAGTTCCTCCTTATTTTGATTTAGCATGGACATGAATGAAATTTCAATTTAATTAATATGTTTTTTGTATAGTCATTCACTTACAAGACGGTAAGCATATAACTGTATGTACATGGATACATTATTCAATTTCATTTACATTGTGTCAAATAGATAATTCTTGAATTTTCCCATACATTTTATTGAGAGGTTTTCACCTACAGTATATCTTATTATTGCATTAATCTAGTTCATAGATCCATATTTCTGGAATCTTCATTTGTGTTAATCGATTCCTTCTAGATACTATTTCCAACACTTAAATATATGATAAACTAGATCTAATCATTCCAAAATTTATTATCAACAACTATATATATATACCGTAGGTTTTCTGAAAACGTTTGAAATTTGCATGGTGACCTTCCTACAAAATTATATATATATATATATATATATATAATTATCTCCCATTAAATTACAACTAATTGTAATATCATTTTAAATATGATAGGGTTACTGAACTCAAATCAAAGTCAATGCTTGGAGGTAAATGTGCGAGAGGCTTGAAAGAAATTCTCGGGTTTTCTTCAGAAGGGCAATTATTAATAAAATAATCAGTCATACTAGATTCATCAGATTCTGACAGAAATTCCAAATAAAAAAATAATTGAGTGGGATACTTATAACCGTAACTATGATTCCGTGAAAACTTGATAATAGAACATCTCATATATATATAACTCAGATAAAAATCCCATTAGCTAATAATTCATCACGACATGTAAATAGAGGAGGAGAAAGTGGAAATATCTGAATAAAAGTTTTCGAACAACAAATGGAATAGCCATGTTCCTCCCAACCTTAGAATATGGAAGCCAAATCACTTGTCCCGTTCACACCCTAGCCTAACCATGAATCCATGAGGGATAACTCAGAACTCTTCCTCAGTAAAATGTCTTTCCATTTCAGCGGTCTTCTCCTTGGCTCACACTGAGCAAGTAGTGTTCATAAAAACAAGAGACAGTAATTTTTCCCAAAATAGTAGGCAAGATTTTGCCTCCTCACATATGTCATATATCCAAAATTCATTTTGCCTAGGTATTTTCCCTCCCTTGGGAATTTTCACAGCTTTGCAAATCCATGATTTTCAGGGGCTGCCAATGGCCAAATTCTTGATTTTCCACTTGTAACAATCAACCCTGAGGTAGTTCCAACATGTTGCCCACTTATGGAGTCATGGTCAGTTGATTTCAACATTGTTGTTCCATTTGTCTTCTAGTAATAATTATAAAATATTTTGTTTCATACAAGTGTCATAGTCAAGAAGTTATTTGGGTCAAATGAGGTCTCTACCCAGTTGTCATAGTCATTAATTACAATTAATTAAATTCAAAATTCAAAATTTCTGAAAATCGCAAAAATTTCTAATTTTGAATTTACCAAAAATGAAATAATTTTCCTAAGAAATCTCAAACTTAAAAATAAATTATTTTGGGGGATGTCAGGGCCTCCTCAGGGATAAATTTATTCCATTGCACCTTTACCTGAGCGACGACTCTATTCTGAAGTTCTATTTCTCTCTGGTCTAGAATATGTAGAGGTTCCACCTGGAACTCGCCTTATGGTTCCACCTGTACCATGTTTCGATCGATCATATGAGTAGGGTCATGAACATACTTCTTCAACAAAGAAACTTGAAATACATTATGAATTTTTATATTGGCTGAAAATGCAACTAGGTATGCTACGAGTCCAATTCGAGATGGTATCTCAAAGGGACAACAAAACTTGGGTGCCAACTTGGCATAGTTCCCTAGATTTAGTGAACTCTTTCGTGATTTGACTTTTAAGTAAACATGGTCTCCCACTTGAAACTCCAAGTGTTAGTCAATAACATAAACTTTCTGCCCATTATGCAGTGTCGCCACATTTTTAAGGCATGTATTACAACTACGAATTATAAATCATGATTAGCATAGTTTCGCTCGTGTTCCTTTAGTTGTCAATCTCATAGAAAATAACATGTCCTTCTTGGGTTAGGAAACCACCTAGTCCTTCTTTACTCACATCTACACAAACGGTGAAGTATTTGTCTCGATCTTCTACCTTTAAAATGGGTGCAGTTGTTAATAATTTATTTAGCTTATTAAAACTATTTTGATACTTCTGTGACCACTAGAACTTGGTTCCCTTCTTTTGTAATGATGTTATAGAGTAAGAAATTTTTTAAAAGCCCCATATAAATCTGCAGTAATATCCAGTGATTCCCATGAATGAATGGATATCCGCTACATCCTTAGGTATCAACCATTCCACAATGGCTCTTATTTTCTCAAGGTCAACTATAATGCCTTCTACAAATATTACATGTCCTAGGCATTGTATTTTATTTTGATAAAAATCACATGTATTGAATTTAGCATACAGTTTGTGGTTCCTTAGAGTTTGCAGAACTATTCTTAGGTGCTCTTCATGTTCTTCTTCTGTTTTTTAATAGACCAAAATATCATTAATAAATACCAATGTGAACTTGTCAAAGTACTGACTGAAAATATTGTTCATTAAACACATAAACGTGGTTGGTGCATGAGTGAGTCTGAAAGGTATAACTACAAATTCGTAATGTCCATATCTTCTTCGAAAAGTTTATTTTCTTATGTCCTCATCTTTTATCCTAACTTGGTGATAACGAGATTGTAAATCCAATTTCGAGAAAATATTTGCCCCACCTACCTGATCGAACATATCATTTAACCTAGGTAAGGGGTACCTGTTCTTAATAGTCATATTGTTTAATTGTCTCTAATTAATGCATAATCTTAGAGTTTTGTCTTTCTTTTTCACAAAGAGGACTGGTGCTCGCCATGGGGAAACACTTGGTCTGATATATTTTTTGTCAAATAATTCCTGTATTTGAATTTTTAGTTCTGTTAATTTCGACAAACTCATTCGGTAAGGTGTTTCTGAGATAGGGACTGAACCAAGTAGAAGGTCGATAGAAAATTATATCTCCCTCCGTGGGGGTAGTTCAGGTATCCCATCCACAAACACATCTCTAAAATCATGTAATATGGAAAAATCCTCCAAGTTGGGTTAATCTTCTTTTTCTAACAGGTTTGTTACTTGCATGGCATGCACTTGACAAGCCTTTCTTATGAATTTCTTGAATTGCATCACTAAAATCTGTCTGATTGATATTGGTTTGTGTTTACCTTGAGTTGTCCTAGTAGTGTCATTTTCTTCTGTATACTTAAGTGATTTTTCATAACAATCTAGTACTTCTTTATGCCCTTCTAACCAATCCATTTCAATAATTACATCATAAGATCATAGCGGTATAATGTTCAGATATGTCTTTATGTTTTGATTGCCTAAACTAAACTCGTACTCGGAAATAAAGTCGACAACTTTTCTTTGGGTCCCTGTTACTAATTGTACCAGCCAAGATTTTGGGTGTCTTTTTTTCTTAAGTTTATTTGACTCAAATATAGCAGGAGTGATATAACTTAATGTATCTCTCGGATCAATTAAAATATAAATTCGAGTGTTATTGATTTTACCTTCAATTTCTACCACAGAAGACCGATGGTTAGCCTACCGGCTATCCATGGTTGCATTTATCCGATGCAGGCTTTTGCCCACATCTCCCATCGTCAATGCTTCCTGCAAATTATGAACAATAGCTCTGGCTGCTAAATTTAAACATGGATAGTTCCTCCTTAGATGAGGTTCTCCACATTCCCAACACTTTAATGGTTTGTAGGGGCTGTCCACAGACTTCTTTGTTCCTAGATTTACCGGTTTACCACCACCTTGCGTATTTGGATTGTTGGAGTAAAAATATTTCCTTGGAAAGTTGTTTGTTGCATTCCGATAAGGAGCTGGTTGGTATCCCTTCTTCTGTTGGTTCATTCGGTCTTGTTTCTTGTCCTTCCAAGCTTTGGGAAATTATGTCTGTTGTTTGTATTGGTCGTAACACATTCGAGCTTTCCTAAATACTTCACACAAGGAATTGGGATTATCTAATTGTATTATGTCCTTGTCGTACTGTGGTAGATAACTTAGGAACCGTCGGATTTTCACTTTATCCTCCTAGATATAAGGTACGTACCTTAGTAATTCCAGGAATTTATTTATCAGATCTTCCATAAACATTTGACCAAGTCGTAACTCATAAAATTCTTTCATTTTTATTTAATAGTAACTTTCATATATGTATTATTTCTTAAAGTATTTCTTAAAGTTAGACCATTCCATCTGTTTCTCCTTTAAACCCTTGGCCAATTCAGGGCTTTCCACCAAATTCTTTCTTTTCCCTTCAGATTATAGATGGCCATTCTAACTTTCATATTGTTGGAATAATTGTATATCTGGAAATACTTCTTGATGTATAGTAACCATGCTTCAACTTCCTCCCCTGTTCTGGATTCCCCATCGAAGGTAGCTAGTTTGATTTTCTTAAATTATCCCTCAAGGTAGTGTACATGTTTTCTTTTTCTGTCTATTTGTGTTTTATCTTCAGCTGAAGGTGTACCTTCAGATGAACTATCCCCTCTTTCTAATTCAGTTCTAGAATTCTTGGAGGCCCTTTTACTGACCTCTTTTTCTTGGTTATCGTCCTTTGGAGATTTATTTTTCACTATACTTCGGAGCAAGACTTCATTTATTTCTTTCTATTATTCGTGTGCCTTCTTCTGTTTCTCATTGTTTGCATTGAAAACCTATAGCTCAAGAATGATATTCCTCATCGTTTCCAGGACATTAGTAGGTGAGCTTCCTTCATTGTTCTGTCTTGGATCCTCAGGAGGTCTCTGTTCAGGATTCCCGTCAAGAGTCATTTCTGCGTCATCCTGGGATGCCATAATTAACACAAAAAATAAAAGGGTTTTTTGTTTGTAACAATAAAGGTTTCTTACTTTTACATAACCATAAATATGTTCTAAGTAAATAATGTGGCCCTATTCAAGGTCCAAGCATTGTAACCTTTTCTTTGATACCATATGTAATGTACCTAAAATTTGCCATCAAAAAAAAAAATTGTGGTCATTAATTCCCAAATTTTATTTTATATATTTACTGGTAGAAGGAGGAGATCCTCATTTCTGTTAGAACTCTTTGTAGTGTAACTCTTAAGTTATTCCTACCACATGATGGTATAACTACACCATCCTAACTTACTTTGGATATAAACGATTATAAGGATAAACTTTTTCCTCCATCCTATTAACCTATATACGTATGTATGTATATATAGTGGTTAGACTTAGGACTTATATTACAACTCTATGTTTAACATGAGATTCCTAAATTTGCACACAATTCTATCAAATTAAATTGTCCTTGGGAAATATTTTGACTCCATCTATATAGCCACGTGATCGGGTTTAATAACATGTGTTTGGAATAACTACAGATTGTTAGTCATTAAACGAGGTTTTAAAAATTATACATTGGGTTTAGTGATGTTCAAGTCCAAAGATCTGAGGCGGCTCGACTAACGAAGACTCGTGTTAACTCTCATTGCCCCAACTTATCTAAAATACATTCCAACGAAGTCTTAACTCGATCGAAATGCTAACTAAAACTAGTGTAGTGGATGTGAACGAGATACAAACTCATCGAGTCATGGAGGGGTCTATTTGAGAGATTCTTTTATGTTGAAGGGAGGGCCTACTGTCAGGAGGAGTTAAGGCTCTATAACTACCATTTAATGGTAGTCCTGCAAGTGTGAGTTGCAGTGTATTCACATGGCCTTTCATCCAACGTGTCACATCGACTTTGCCCTCATCACATGGCTAGACCATCCTTCGTACTCTTCACATTTATACTGAGAAAACAAGGATCCTCTTAGGGTTTTAATGTGTTTACAGTTTTCATTGTGGAGTTCTTCGAAGAGGATTTGCATATCATTTTCTTAGAAGAGGAGACTATCGTCATTAGATGTCATTTAATCCAAGGTATTAGACAATGTGGTCCAATTTCGTAGTAAGTCTTTCTTTTAATGTATTTTTATGGTCAAATAGAAAAGTGCCTCTTCGGAAAAATAGTTATAGTGAAAGTTGTAGTCGATGTGTAACTTATTTTATACATGTTCTTTCTTTGTAAAGGGGTGGGTCCATACTTCTATAGTTTCATCAAGTTTTCACTGGTTCCTTCACATATGTTGCTTTCTTTATGTCTAATAAATTCTTGTGAGTTGTCATTAAAATGTGACCTTTGCGATTTCCGAATAGTATATTAAAGATACCCTATGGTATATAAAGTCCTTTTGAATTCAGTAGAAAGATATCTCTGTATCAATTGTTTGAATTTATAAAGAAAAACACCTCTGCAATTTGGTTCTGGAAGGTTTTAAACTCAACAATTAGGTAGTCTCTGTTATGCGTGAAAATTTTATATTATGTCTTCATACAATATGATTTATACTGTTTGTATGTTAAAAGAAACCTAGTATTTCATTTTCGTGAGTAATAGATTTTAAGATTCGATATCAACACTAATGATGGGCCCTGTTTATTCAAGGTTACCCATCAGGGAGTCATTGGACCATTCCCCCTCGGCCCAGTCGCCTATCCAACCAGGAGAGACAAGGGAAGAACATTTGACTGCCTATCATAAGTTGAGTATCACTCTAGAATACTCTGTTACTACATTTCTCATTTTGTTGATGTTTTCGTTTACCTTTCTTTCATATAGTTACTAATATTTAATGGTAAAACTTTGCAGAGATTTCGTCTGTGAAAAATTAGGAATGGTGTGTTCTGATCCACGACTCAAAAGGTATTTGAGTTTATTTTTGTAAACTCTTTAGGCATTCACACAGTGAAGACACAATTTCAATATCAATTAATGATATGAAGTATAGTCTTTGCTCGATTTCCTGTAGTGGCTGGAAGGAGGAGAATTCCCAATTGTGCTCTTGATTTTTCTTTGGTCTAGGTTATATATGTAATAGCTCCTTTGAAGTTAACCTACATGGCCTTTCCCTTTCTATTTGAATTAAAGAAATGACTCTTAGATGATTTTTTTCGTATCTTCTCTCCTTTTTGGTTTCGTCCTATACTTAAGTTATTTACCATGGTTGCCATCTTATATTGCATATTCAATGTCTAAAGTTTGTATATTCCAAACTTAAAGCTACACACTAAATATAAAATGAACTGATTCATTTCTGAAGGTATATATTTTGTAAATCGAATATGTTCTATCTATCTATCTATCTATCTATCTATCTATATATATATATATATTTATATCATATGAATGTCTATTGTTCTATATGAAGCTTCTATATTGTTTTACTTTACTTCAATGTTTTATAAATACTGTGACTCTTTATCCTCCTTACAGTAGGGTATGAATGTATATCTCCCTCCTTATTCCATACATACATAGAGTTCCTCCTTGTTTTGATTTAGCATGGACATGAATGAAATTTCAATTTAATTAATATGTTTTTTGTATAGTCATTCACCTATAGGACAGTAAGCATATAACTGTATGCACATGGCTACATTATTCAATTTCATTTACATTGTGTAAAATAAATAATTCTTGAATTTGCCCATACAATTTATTGAGAGGTTTTCACCTACAATATATCTTATTACAACAGTAATCTAGTTTATAGATCCATATTTCTGGTAGCTTCGTTTGTGTTAATTGATTCCTTCTAGATATTATTTCCAGCACTTAAATATATGATAAACTATATCTAATCGTTCCACAATTTATCATCAACATCTGTTGATATATATATGTATATATATACCATAGGTTTTCTGAAAACGTTTGAAATTTGCATTGTGACCTTCCTATATAATTATATATATATATATATATATATATATATATATATATATATATATATATAATTATCTCCCATTAAATTACAACTAATCGTAACAATAGTTTAAATATGATAGGGTAACTGAACTCAAATCAAAGTCAATGCTCGGTGATAAATGTATGGGATGCTCGAAAGAAATTAGCAGGTTTTCTTTTGAAGGGAGATTACTAATAAAATAACCAGTCATACTAGATGTATCGAATTCTAACAAAAATTCCAAATAAAAAAACAATGGAGTGGGATTATTATAACCAGAACTATGATTCCTTCAAAATTTGATAATAGAACATCTCATATATAKATAKATAKATAKATAKATAGATAGATARAWAKACCATTAGCTAATAATTCATCATGAYAKRTARATAGAKARRWAGAWAGTGGACATAGATAGATAGATAAAAATACCATTAGCTAATAATTCATCATGACATGTAAATAGAGAAGAAGAAAGTGGACATATATGAATAAAAGTTGTCGAAAAACAAATGGAACAACCACGTTCCTCCCAACCTTAGAACAGACAAGCCAAATCACTTGTCATGTTCATCCCCTAGCCTGACCATGAATCCATGAGGGATAACTCAGAACGCCTCCTCAACAAAATGCTTTTCCATTTTAGTAGTTTTCTCCTTGTCGCACACTCAGCAACTAGTGTTAATAAAAGCAAGAGAAAATAATTTTCCCCAGCATACTATCCAACATCCTACCTCCTCACATATGCCATATATCCAAAATTCGTTTTTCCTAGGTCTTTTCCCTCCCGTCAGAATTTTCAAAGTTTTGCAAATCCCTGATTTCCACGGGCTTCTAATGGCCAAATTCTCGATTTTCCACTTGTAACAATCAACCCTAAAGTAGTTCCAACATGTTCCCCACTCATGGAGTCATGGTCAGTTGATTTAAACATGGTTGTTCCATTTGTCTTCCAGTAATAATTATAAAATATTTTGTTTCATACAAGTGTCATAGTCAAAAAGTTAGTTGGGTCAAATCAAATCTTTACCCAATAGTCATAGTCATTAATTACAATTAATTAAATTCAAAATTCGGAATTGCAAAGAATGAAAAAAACTTCAAATTTTGAATTTACCAAAAATGGAATAATTTTCCTAAGAAATCTCAAACTTAAAAATAAATCATTTTTGGGGATGTCATAGTTGGTAAGGTCCTATTCAAATAATAGAAGAGGGAGAGTTCAATCGTGACTAGAGACATCCATTAAGGGATAGAGGGAACATCATTTTATTCAACAAGGGATTGGAACAAAGGAAGGTTTGGCATGCAATGCCTCGAGTTCTCCTGCTTCTTTTTATGGCTGGGGAAATGAAATGGAAGAAAACGTTATGCATCCATAGAAATATCTTAATCGATGGGCCTAACAGATCTCGATCCATCTAGCTGGATGTCTATATCAATATTGATATACAAATATCTACAAGGAGGAAAGGTTGATTGAAAAGAAAAAGTGAGCCCAAGGAATAAAACATAGATTTTAAACCCAACCATTAAGATGAATAAACAGAGAGATTAAAATAAAATCTGTTGAGCAATGGATTAAGGAACAGGGTTTATAACTCCCCCAAAAATGCAGAGAATCAATAAATAATCACTGAGCAATGGAATTAAAATTTAGAGTGTATAATATCCCCATCAAACACAAATATTATTAAGGTAAAACACAAGGTGTTTTTCCCCAACACATGGACCATCTTCACATGCCAAAAGGGTAGAGAAACAAGGTAAAAAACAGGTTGTTTTTCCTGCAACACACAGGGCGTCTTCTCATGCCAAAAAAGTAGAGAAACAAGGTAAAACACATGGTGTTTTCCCCAAAATGTAGGTCGTCATCTCATGCCAAAAACTCAGAGAAACAAGGTAAAATGCAGGGTGTTTTTTTCCCAACACGCAAGATGTCTTCTCATGACAAAATCATAGATAAACAAGTTAAAACGCATGGTATTTTCCCCCTAACACGTAGTGCATCTTTTCATGAAAAAAACACAGAGAAACAAGGTAAAACGCAGGATGTTTTCCCCCAACACAGAGGGAATTTTCTCATGCCAAAAACATAGAGAAATATGGTAAAACACAAGGTGTTGTTTTTGTGAGATCACTAGGTAGAGGCACCCACGCCTGGCCATCTTCTTAAAAACAATCCAGGGAAAATCAAGGGTAACATTGCCAGGAGATGTCCACAAATGTTGGCCACTTTTGTAAAAGAAACACAGAGAAAAATTAAATGTAAAAAGGGCAGGGTGAAATCACAAATACTGAGCAATATTTGTTTGCAAAAACACAGCAGAAATCAAAGGGAAATAACATGGTTTTTTTTAGTGTAATCGCATTTCAACTTTCTTGAGCACGATGGTATTCCAGGCTGAGGAAAAATGCAGTTTAAAAAGGAGGATATGCAGAGTGGTATCCAAGAAATTCTGAGTATTAAAAAGCACAATCCAATGTTAGAACAAAAAGCAAAGGTAAATAAAGGGAAAATTTTGAAAAAAAAAAAGTTGTTTGAGCCATCAACTAGTTTTTAACAATAAAAATTAACAATTATGAATTCCATGAAATACTGTGACAAAAATTTAAATAAAACCAGATCTATTAAATTCAGGTAAGCATGCTTCGAAGCACATGAGGAGTTGGCAGATCTAATCAACGATTTATTACATGGGAGATATTCCAGTTCCTCATACAAAAATCAGATTTACATTCTGAGTTGGGAAAATTCAATTAGTCTACTTTACAATTAAACTTAAGAAAATTACAAATTCAACTCAGATAAAATATTGTAACCATTGAAGGCAGTCCTGAATATGTCCTGTGGAAACTGATGTTCCTCCTTCCTTTGGCTTGCTAATCGTTGAGAATTCATGGGTACCTCCGAGTCAACGCTAGGGGTAATCTTATTTCCCCTTAGTCTTCCGAGCCGCAAAGGGGACAGACAAACACAACTATAAATCCTCTAGCTCCTAGATCGCATGACAAGGTAATACACAACCCTCTCTCAAGCTGGGTATCCCAACTCTCACAAGTAAAACTAGTCAGAATTTATACAACCTAACATTACCCATAATCAGTGTGCTCCATCTCTCAACTCAACCATTTGTTTCATAAATATTTCCCACACTTGCACAATTAATTCCCTTTTTAATTAAAATAATTAGAATTTTCTCTGCCATACACTTGTCACCTTTTCCCGAATTTGCACAATTAAATCTACATTCTATTTTTATAAAAATTAATTTCCCTCACCAATCCTAAAAGGGGTCCTTATCACTCCTACTTTTCTCTTTATTCCCTATATTTCCAATTAATGACTGATGCCTTTCTAAAATTGAATTGATTTGAAATAACAATCTTTTCCGAGTTAGACTATTGTTAACTAGACTCTCGATTCCTTTCTATGTGTACCCATTTCTTTAGCTTTAATCCATTTTTTAACCTTAAAATCCAATTTGGTAATTACTTGCACATATGTGTATTAAATCACTCTTTGATTTAATACACATCCACATCAGTTTATTCAACAAGGGATTGGAACAAAGGAGGGTTTGACATGCAATGCCTCCAGTTCTCCTACTTCTTCTTATCGCTGGGGAAACAAAACGGAAGCAAACGTGATGCATCCATAGAAATATCTTCATAGATGGGCCTAACATATCTTGATCCATCTGGTTGGATCTGTATATCAGTATTGATATACAAATATCTACAAGGAGGAGAGGTTGATTGAAAAGAAAAAGTGAGCCCAAGGAGTAAAACATAGAGTTTAAACCCCAACCATTAAGAGGAATAAACACAGAGATTAAAATAAAATTCATTGAGCGATGTATTAAGGTGCAGGGTTTATAACTCCCCAAAAAACAAAGAGAATCAAAAAATAATCATCGAGCAATGGAATTAGAATTTAGAGTGTGTAATCTCCCAATCAAACACAGATAATATTAAGGTAAAACACGAGGCGTTTTTCCCCAACACATGGACCATATTCACATGCCAAAAGGGTAGAGAAACAAGGTACAACACAGGGTGTTTTTCCCCCAACACACAGGGCGTATTCTGATGCCAAAAAAGAAGAGAAACAAGGTAAAAAACATGATGTTTTTCTGCAACACGCAATGCGTCTTCTCATGCCAAAAACTAAGAGAAACAAGGTAAAACATAGGATTTTTTTTTTCCCGACATTCAGGATGTCTTCTCATGCAAAAAACGTAGAGAAACAAGTTAAAACACATGGTTTTTTCCCCCAACATGTGGGGAGTATTCTCATGCCAAAAGAACAGAGAAACAACGTAAAGCACAGGCTATTTTTCCCCCAACACGGAGAGAGTCTTCTCATGCCAAAAACACAGAGAAACATGGTAAAACACAAGGTGTTTTTTTTGTGAGAGTGCTAGTTAGAGGCACCCACGCCTGGTCATCATCTTAAAAACAAAACATGGAAAATCAAGGGTAACATCGCTAGGAGATGTCCACAAACCCTGGCCACTTTTGTAAAATAAACACAGAGAAAAATTCAAGGTAAAAAGAGTAGGCATAAATCACAAATGTTCAGCAATATTTTTGTGCAAAAACACAGAAGAAATCAAAGGGAAATAACATGGTTTTTCTGAGTGTAATAGCATTTCAACTTTCTTGAGCACAATGGTATTCCAGGAGGAGGAAAAATGCAGTTTAAAGAGGAGCATACGCAGAGTGGTATCCAAGCAATTCTGAGTATTAAAAAGCACAATCCAGCCTTAAAACAAAACACAGAGGTAAATAAAGGAAAAAGATGGAAAAAAAAAATTCAAGCCATCAACTAGTTTTTAACAATAAAAATTAACAATTACAAATTCCATGAAATACCGTGAATTTTTTTTAAACATAACTGGATCTATTAAATTCGGGTAAGAACACTTCCAAGCACATTAGGAGTTGACAGATCTAATCAACAATTTATTACAATATCAATTACATGGGAAATATTCTAGTTTCTCATACAAAAATCAGATTTACATTCCAAGTTGGGAAAATTCAATTAGTCTACTTTATAATTAAACTTATGAAAATTACAAATTCAACTCAAATAAAATACCCTAACCATCGAAGATAGTGTTGAAGATGTCTTGAGGAAACTGATGGTCCTCCTCCCTCCCGCTTGCTAATTGTTGAGAATTCACTGGGACCTCCCAATCAACGTTAGGGGTACTCTTCTTCCCCATTAGTCCTCCGAGCTACAAAGGGGCCACACACACACAACTAGAAATCCTCTAACTCCTAGCTCGCATCGCAAGGTAAAACACAACTCTCTCTCAAGCTGGGTATCCCATCTCTCATAAGTAAAACCAATCAGAATTTCTACAACATAACATTACCCATAATCAATGTGTTCCATCTCTCAAATCAACCATTTGTTTCATAAATATTTCCCATAGTTTCACAATTAATTCCCTTTTTAATTAAAATAATTTATAATTATCGCCCCCATACACTTGTCACATTTCCCCCGATTTGTACAATTAAATCCACATTCTATTTTAATAAAAAATAATTTCTCTCACGCATCCTAAAAGGGCTCCTTAAATCACTCATAGTTGTATCTTTATTCCCTTTATTTCCAATTAATGACTGACGCATTTCTAAAACTAAATTAAGTTAAAATAAGAATCTTCTCCTAGTTAGACTATTGTTAACTAGACTCTAGATTCATTTCTATGTATAGCCATTTATTTAGCTTTAATCCATTTTTTTACCTTAAAATCCTATTTGGTAATTACTTGCACATATGTGTATTAAATCACTATTTGATTTGTTTTATTTTGCTTGATTTCTTAAATTGATATATTTCATCCCCTCGTTATTTAATTTAAAATTTTAGTGTTTAGTCCTCTCACTAACTTAGACTTGGGCTTAACTAAATTTTTATTTGCAAAGTCTTAGACCCTTAGGGATTATCATTAACAAATCCATCTTTTAATTAATTAATTAATTCGGAAGTGCTCAAGATTTTACAAGGTTTAACATCGCTCAAAGTTTTTTAGGCCACCTAGATTCATTGACTCAATTTTTAATTTCTGCGTTGTTCCCTTAAAGACGCACTTCATGCTCCAAGGATGTCACTCACCTTTGATTCAATTTTAATTACACGATGTTCCCTTCAATATGTAATTAGTGCTCCAAGGGTGCCACTTGCCTTTCACTGGTTTTGGTAGTTGTCTTGCCCGTAGAGTCAACACTTGATTCACGTGACCTTGTGAAAGACTAAGGGATTCTAATGAATAAAGACCCTGCCTTATTGTGCACCCCTTAGAAATATTCATAAGTGATTGTCTTAGTATTCACTCACTACATTGTGGATCTCTTGAACTAGGTAAACATTAACCTACAATTTGAGGCACTGCATGAGTGCTAGTAGGTTGTGATAGGGATGATGCCACAACTCTCCCCAAATACCCAGTCTATGTGCATCGCCCATTTACCCCTTACGTGATTCATATTAGAAATAAATCGTCATCCTACATCCATAAATGAAACATTGTCAATGATCCATAAATAACATGATAATATAATCGATCATATGTCATATATGCATAAATGAAATACTCAAACCAATAAAATCCACTCCATGACTCAATTCAGAGTCCAAGGAGGTTCATTGATGTCATCGACATCCTCAATCTATCAAGTGTCCGCCACACTCATGGGAAACTTGTCAATAACATCTTTCAATACATAGATATCAAACAACACAAATCATAATCCATAAGTAAAATAAATAACCATATACTATTACCGGATCACTTTCACGCAAGTGTCCTTAAGGAGTAAGTCAATAACATGTGCTCGCAAGAGCGGGATGTTACACATTGGTTATTTCATTCATACTTATTTCATAGCATTTCAATGAAATTTTCTTTCTAGTAGTAACTCTCTATCCTAGAGATGAAATATCATTGTCTAGTGAGTTGAAAAATTCAAAATAAAAATAGAGATACATTTTAAAAACTATTTTTCATGATTTCTAATTTTCTTAAAGCTAGATTGCAACAATATGTGATTTGATATGAAGTTTTTGTTCTTAGTTTATCTTTTCTACATTTTATTTTTATTTTTTTCATAAAAAAATATCAACTTGTATTTGAATATAGGTTTGCAACATTACAAGAGCTAGCTGATAAATACACCACTAAGCACAATCTTCATTGTCCTATAGTCGATTCTCCACAAAACCCCAGTGATAAAAAGCACCAAATCTTTACAAGAGTAAGGCAAAAAAATTAGAGAGTCCAGATCTATACATTCAAGAAAAACTCCGATGTACTAGGAATAAGAAAGAGCCAAAAGTAATGCCCCAGGAAAAAGGAATTAAAATGTTGATTTCTCTTTGAAAGACCATCTGCAATAGAGTTATAATCCCTGTATACATGAGATACATTGAGAACAAAGAAATTGTGCTCCAACATCCTTATTTTCCTCATCCAAAACATTAAACTCACCACCTGGATATGGGCTTTCGAGTTGAACCAGTCCACCACAATCTTAGTTTCACCAAATATTTGCAAACTATCTATATTTCTGGAATGTGCCATATGCAATAGAACCCACAGGGCCATAAGCTCTACTATTGCATTTCGTCCTTTTCAACACATAAGGCTCACTTTTAAAGTGAAGTTTGTAGGAAGTAGCATGATTGTCCCAACCCCACACCTACCACCATCTCCTTGAGAAGCTCCATCAAAATAACCCTCTAACATATATGCTATCCTCCTTGGAGAAAAAAAGGTAACTCTTGAGGACCTATCTCCTTTCTTGCTCCCTTCCAGATAGACAATTATGGCTTTATTTTTTATCATCAATGTAGATTTTTCCCCATTCTCAAACATCATTGAATTTCATTATTTCCAAATCTTCCAGCACACAAACAAAGGTAGTTTATTTCCATTCTCTAGCTTTTGTTAACAAATCTTTTAAATTGTCCCGAAGATTAGTTTTCCCCCGAGTGTGAGTCATCAAAACTTATGAGGCTCCAAACTTTTTTTGCAAAAGAACAATCCATTGTAAAGTGACTCATTATCGCTGTAAGACACCCATAGTATTCCAAGTTTTGGTTTACTAATAGCCGTTGGAATGCTAACCAAATAACAATAATTGCTGGAAAAAAAATAGTTTTCCATTTTTAGAAATTTGAACTTCAATCGTAACAAAATTAATAATAAATTTAAGTTGAGAACGGCCTGATTAAAGAAAGTTTCCTTCGGTATGGAAAATATATTATGTCAAAAAAATTGTTATATCATTAAAGTTGAAATATATATATATATATATATATATAAAATATGTATTCATTAATAAAATAAAAAATAAAAATATATAAAGTTGAAAAATATATTATATTTTAAGGTTGAAATATATATATATATTTTATTTTAATTAAAAAATATATTTATAAATAAAAATAATAATTTTTTAAATTAGTTATTTAATTTATTTTATAAATCTTTTAGTTTTTAAAATAATTTTTGGAATTTATTAAATATTTTTTATACTAAAAAATAAAATATGTAAATTAGTATATAAAAATACATACATTGTCAAATGTCTATGAAATTCATAAGTATTTTTAAACTCTTTACATCACATTTTTATCAACCATCCATTATCACAGAGGTAAATTCTTATGTTAAAAAAACCAAAAAAAATAACATTCAAAAGGTACATTAATCTTTCATTTTTATGTCTCATCCATTATCATAAGTAAAATGTTATGTTAAAAAGAAAAAAAATAAAACATTACAAAAGGTACATTTATCTTTCATCGAGAGATCAATGAATGAAAGTTTATGGTGAAAAAAAACATTTTGGATTACTGAAACAATTTAGATTCCTCGTTCCAAGGCAATTCCATCATGGAAGAACTGCACGAGAATACCTGAATTTCCAAGATATTTATAGTATCAGGGAAAGGTTTATATAATAAAAATAAAAGAAAACGAGCAGTGGAGTCACGTCGGTCAAAATATGTAGCTGTCTTTCTCTGTGGATACTTGCAATCCACGGCTTTCAAGAAAACATTGGCCTTTTGTTTTAGATTCGTGTATGGGCTCTCGATGATCAGGACATGACAGGAAATACTGCATTGCTCATCTAAAAGTATGTGTCAATGTGTCCCCAATGGACATCATCTTGCCCTTTCACGAAGCAATGGACATCCTAATCTTGGCCTTTGAAGAAGCAATGGAGGCAGAGGTGAAGTCGTTCTTACTATTACACATCAAGATGAGAAGGACATCTTTTAAAAAAATTGCAGTGCAATGTTGTTGAGCTCAACTTGTTAACTAGGATGCATTTGATTTAGTTATCAATTCAAGGTAGGATTTAGCGAAAGCCGTTTTTAATGAATGAAAGATAAAATAAATTAAGTTTTGAATCTTTTCTAGTTTGCTATCATAGCATAACAATATGGTTAGATAATCTTTTGAAATTGTGATTTTTTGATGGATGAATTGTTATTTTCATGAAAAATGGATTCACTACATTCAAATAAACCTATTGCAACATAATTGTATTAATAGATATCATATTTTATATCAAACTAAAAAAGAGGTAATAATAAATTTAATGGTAACTAAATAATAACCAAAATGTATATATACAAAATATTATATATATATATATATATATATATATATATATATATAAATTCATCTTAACTTGAGATTTTTTTAACAGTATATATAAATTTCCATTTCAAATTTTTTAAATCATATTTATATTTAAATTTTAAAAAAATTGTGAAAAAAACCAAAAAAAACAAACCTTTCAAAACCCCCTTTATTGACCAAGTATTTTGGTAGTTATTGGGCACCTTCCAATCTTTAACAAACATCTCTATATCACACGTAACCTTGGTTTGAAAAAAAATCTCTTTGAACCAAATGGCCAAAAAGAAAACCTCAGGAAGAACCCTTCCCCGCGATGACTAGAAAACATCTTTTGCTCATACATATTATGATGGGTCTCTAAAAGTCTTGGAACTCTCTTAAAAAATATTGCGCATGACACATACCCAAGCCCAAATTTCTTGTTCGTTCTTCTCCTTCATTCTGTCAAATGTTTCTAAATGTAAGTGAGTATCGTGGTTCTCCAGTCAAATATAGTGGCCTATAAACACTGAGATGCAAAGTGCATCTGGGTATGTGAGGCCTGGTGAAGTGCTACGAATCCTATAATCCTCCTAATCATATACAACAATATATGTAGTTTGAGGCTTCATATATTATGAATTGTCACTTGAGAGCCTACTTTCTCAGTGCTAGCCTCGCAGTACATGACAATGTGGTCCTATATGTTGTGTGGTCCTGGAGGGAAAGTCCACAAGTTAACGGGTTCCCCCTTCCTAGAAATATCAGTTAATATATATATATATATATATATATATATATATATATATGTAAAGACCGGTTTTAAATTAACAGCTAGTGATTCTATCAAATGTACAGTAATTTCTACAAGCTGTATAAAGAAGAATAATTCCAAATTTACTTAACACTTACGCATATAAAATTTATCAATGGATAATAAATCTAACTAAACAATGGATAAATTGGAATTAAATACCTTAACTCTGATGTTGTTATCCGCAGCTTGCTCCTTCCTGCTTCTTTAGGACACCACCCAAAACCGACCTCCCTGCCGACTAGTTAGCTTCTAGACCTAGGATATCAACGGATATCCTAGCCCTCCGAGCCCAAAACCTCCAGCAGCTCTGTTTCACTTTGTCAATGCCACTCACAAAATTCCTCCCTCTGTCCAATACTCAGAGCTCTCCCAAAATCCTTCTCCACTCCTCTCGAATGATTCCCCTTCCAAACTCCTTTCCCCCCCTTATTCCTCCTTCACCGCCTTCCCCTCATTTACTCCCCCACGTAATATCTTATCCCATTATTAAATACCTTATCCCATTATTAAATACCTTATCCCATTCATTAATATGTTTCCATTTTCGGGAACGTAACTTAAATTAGTAGTATATTTTATTATTCACCATTAATTTAATACTTTATTAATTA
>ML781958.1:214398-284167 GCA_009831015.1 Picea engelmannii | reverse complement strand
CTTTGGAAAAGCATAGTTTTAACCCAATAATGAGGTAAATGTAATGATGTGGAGGTGATATGAAGGTGAAATGGAAGTAATTGTGAAGGTTTTAGTGAATTAATGGAGTGAAAATAAGGACCATTTTGAGACTCAACAGACATCTCTATGGATTTCATTTTTGTATTACCTAAATCAGGTAATAAGTTAGTCATCATGGTGGTTATTGGTCATCTTTCAAAATATGCTCATTTATGTGCTCTTAAAAACCCATTCACCGCATCCAAAATGACATGGATTTCCGTGAATAATATCTTCAAACTTCATGGAATGCCTCATTATATTCTCTCTAAAAGAGACCCAGATTTCACTAGCAAGTTTTGACAAGAATTTTTCAGGCTTCAGGAAAGCCAATTGCATATCAACACCACCTATTATCCCCTAAATAATGGCCAAACATAATTTGTCAACAAGTGTTTGGGAACATATTTCCATTGTTTTTCATCCAATAGAAAAAATTAGTGGGCTCAGTGGTTACCCATAACTCAATGGTGGTACAACACATCTTACCATACATCTACTCACATGACTCATTTTGAAGAAGTATATAGAAAAAATCCATCACCAGTTCTCTCAAACATGCGCGGTGTCTCGAAGGTTCAAGAGGTCGAAAAAAATATTACAATCCTAGAGGTCATTCTCTGTATCCTCCAATAAAATTTGGTCATGGATTAGAATCAAATGAAGAAACAAGTAGATCAAAGTCGTTCTAAATGTCAATTTATTGAAGGGGACTAGGTTCTTATTCATATGCAACCTTATAAGTAGACTTCACTCAAAGTTGATCAAGGTTAGAAACTTTCTCCCAAATTGCATGGTCCTTATACAATTCTAAAGTGAATGGGGCTTGTGTCCTACCAGTTAGCTCTTCCTATTCATTCTAAGATCCATCATGTTTTTCATGTCTCATGCTTAAATAAGGTGATGGAAAATAAGTTCCAAATTTAAAATAGTCTCGCTGAGTTGGATGAAAAAGCTTCCACTTGGTTGCATGCACAAGAATTCTTGGGCCACTGACAGTGTCATCTCCATCAATGCACCATTAAGGAAGTCTTAGTGCAGTGGAAATATACAACTCCAAATGATGTCACCTGAGATCCAACCAACATTATGCACCAATTTCCTCATCTCTAGCCTTGATAAAAAGGATGTTCATCAAGGGGGAGGGAATGTTAGGGACCTAAGCTCCCTAACACCTCATATAGGTAGAATAATATATTTTTCATGTAATAAATGGCAACATTAGTTAATATGGCCTATTTAATAAATGTGAACAAGTCAATGTAAGAATACCTAACATAAATTTTAGCTTCTAGAAATATCTTCCTCTAGAATTTTCTTTAGAAGAATAAATTAGTATAAATAAGAGTAGTAGGCATGAGAAATATTTTTCTTGGGAACTATTGTAATAGAGAATTTCTCCTCTAGAGGTTTCCCACTTAAAGATGCAAGTGAACATTTCTTTCTATCAAAGGTATCATTTTTGGTATTGTGGTTCTCTACATTATGATTTTTCGTTGGTATTTTCTACAATACTTACGTTTTCTTCTTATTATAATAGATGTGGTACATAACATAAATCCCATCCTAGAAAAAGTTTCTTCAAATCAAGGATGAACAAATTTTGCATCCCCATCGACTCTTGGAGAAGAACTATATCAAGAGTTATCTACTATATAAACCTTCAAAGGGATATATTTTTGGGTCGTCTCCATAGACCCCTTACATCAGATGACACTATTTTCATCAATGGGGAACATAATGGATAGAAGGTACTCTAGATATCCCAACATATTTTCCTCACCATGTTTAAAGGCAGATTTTCTCCCCTCTTTTCAAGGCCAAGGGTCCTTAATGAAAATGAATCCCAAACCATCTGAGTTTGAGAGATGGGGAGTAGAAATCGGTCTAAGGATTGTATGGATTGTATGGATCCCTTCTATATGAGACCAAGTTCTATATAGAATTTCCTTCATTATGAGATGCCACCAAGGGGGCTTAACTAGGATCTAAATTTTCCTTTGAAGAAACAACATGGTTTTTCATAGATAAAATGTCTTTAATATTTGAGAGAAGAAAATTCTAGGGAGTGGAAAAACCGGTGACCCCATCCCACCAATCACCCAAATGAACAAAATAATCATGTAACACACCCCATCCTTCCGTAATATGAACACCCTTTTTATTAGTGGAAGTGGACAAGCCTTCCTAGAATATAGACTTACTAAAATCCATACATGTTTTTAATCTATAGGACCATAATTTCTATATTTTACTCCACTCCTCCGTTGAGAGCTCAATATTTGCTTCCAATAAATCGTTATAAAGTTTATGAACAATATTCGTAAGCCCAAAATCAAAAAATGGAATTGGAATATCCCGAACAATAATCCCCTCATGACCTTGGTGAGATGAATCCCAAATAGTATGTACTGAAATTTTGGTTGCATGAGCCGATGGTGACATCTTGATACACCACCTTTATAGTTGATTTTTTTGCATATATAGAACTTGAGGAAAAAAGCGAATATATTAGAGGAATTTTCGATCACAACCCTAAACTACATGCCTAACACAATGGCATCTCACGCACCAGAATGGTACATTTAGCTAATCAAGTTCCAAGACATAATAACGATTTCCCTCCACTAATTTGATGGATTCGTAAAGACCTTCAGTCAGATCCAACTCAACCAATATTTGAGCCACCACTCGAATTGCCAAGGATTTAAAACTTGTGTCAACCGCAATGAAATTACCGAACACATTACAAATGGCATGCAACCCCTGATCAAACCAATACTCCAACTCAAGATTCGACAATTTATTCAGACCAAGAAATGTTTGGAACCCTCAACACTGGCATCGAATAATGGGTTCCAATAATTGGCAGACAAAACCTCGCGGTCCCAAAACCATCGCATCGATATAATTATAAGAATATAATCCCTATATTTGAAGATGAAATCTATCAAACAATGGGATTAAAGGTGAAACACAAGAGAATACATCAACACCATCTACCAATGAATCTCCAATTGAGACAAAAAAAAATGTCGAGATCTGTCTATTTCCAGATTTCCCCACCAATTCCCATCCATCTACATCCGCAATCTAAGAAACCTCGAGGTCTTTACCCACCACTAGAGCGATGTCTCCCTAGCGGAGAGAAAACTATCCTCTTTCACTTCCTCCCAGGAACTAAAAGAAGAACCTACGCCACAACAAGATATTCAATGCCAAGTCTTCTACCAATGAATCCAGAACCCTCAACACTGAATAGCCCTACCACTACATCATAATTCGCAAAAGGATACAGACATGGATCAGAGCCATCCCCCTACAAATGCGTTGATGGAGAAGTGATTTCTCAGAATGCAGATTGATCAGAATGAGAAAGATGAGGTACGAAGGGGCTCAAATCCTGACATAATCCAGGAGATCTATCAAATAAATGGTAGGATGGATCCCGATCCATACCCTTATTTATGCCCCCCACCTTGGGATCCCCCACAATCCCATGCAAAGGAGCACTATCCACAACATGTTCAGTCATCTGATGAAAATGTCATCTCCTGAYAAGATATCATCGGAGTAATCCACCAACTAAGGCGGATCCCTCATCTACTTCCACGCTAGTAGAGCTCTCACCACTCTGAAGAAACCTTAAACCCTATGGCTAGTCATTCGCAATTCATCATTAACTTATCTATAAGATAATTATTTATCATTATTCTAATTCATATATATATAGACAATATATTTATATATAATTAAAAATAAAATAGAAATATATAATATATTTATAATGTAAAATAACTAATTATTTAACATTATAAATATATTTTGGATTTATAAATAGTTGAGATATATTTTTTATATTTGTATTTTAATTCACAAATCTTGGATCCTCAACTAGCAGAACTATATTATTAGTAAAAGTAGTATCATTTTCCACCTTTCCAAACTAATATGTTTTTGCAGGTTATTCTTTTTTTTTCATAAATCAAAAGGGGTATATCCTATTACTTTGTTGTCATTGTATAAAAAAGACACATGTCATCATCCTGCCACGTGTTCCGTCAAACTGGTGGAAACCGGAACAGGTGGCCGCCTGTTATACTTTCGGCCAAAAAAACCATCTGCCACTTGCCCTGCCAATTGGAAACCATAGTAGGTGGTGGATGTTTGTCGTGATGGTTCTATCTTTGGAAGCTAAAACAAAATAACAACTGTTGAAAAAAAAAACTAGATAGGAATTCTACAGAGTCCCAGTATGTAAAGCTAGACAAGAATTATGAAGAGTACTAGTATTGGAGAACAAGAAGATAATCATTGGCAACAGGGGGTTTCTCGTTTGAAGATGCAAGGAAAGTGTCGTCACTGGGATGTAGCATGAAGGGATGCACACAGGTCAGGAAACACTGCTTGGTCGGTGCATTCGAGAATGCATCAAAGAGCATCTCAATCTGCTAGTTAATGAGGGTATCCCAAAGAAGCTAGTTCGTGATGTGGCTCTTGAGATCCAAAATGAGCTCTAGTTGCTTCGGGTTGAAAATACTGGGGGGAGGTTGGTCGAATTATGGAATTACATTTAGCGGTGGAGGTGCCAAGATGGGGAGGTTCTCCTGCGTGGTGTTGGTGGCACCATCCTTGACCGCCTCATATCCTACATCATCTTCGCTGGTGTTGTCCTAAAGGGAAGCGCTTGGAACTGTGTGGAGGAGATCCTATGGGAATTCCTCCTTGATAGTGCATGTGGCACCTTCCATGGCAACCTTGGTACCTGTACTAGGTTTTCAGGTTCTGGGGAATAGTAAATCCTCCAGTACTGTGAAGAGGAGGGATTCTGGTGGAACCTGGATGTGTTCTTGTGGAAATTCCTCCTCGACGTAGGCCATCAATGGAGCTCATGGTATCTTGGTGCGCTTAGTCCTGGCAATGGACAAGGCCCATTCTAGTTTCCATAGAAGTCTCCTCCATGCAGCCTAGCTCTACCAGGAAGGACCACATCTCGTCTTACCTCTCTCTCTCGGCCAGGTTGAGCGAGGAGGGTGAAGAATCCAATGAATTACTGCTAGGAGAACCCACTGCACAATAATCCAATTCTCAAAGTGAGTAAGGTGTCGGATCTCGAAGGAAAAATAATTCCATCCAAAGATAGGCGAGAGAGATAACCCTGGGGTGGACATGACCATTGTACTCACCCGTATCCTACCATTAATCCTCAGGACCTCCATTCACTAGGCTCGAGGGAACTTTCCTCCCTTCCTCTGCAAGTAATTAAAGCCACCCTCCATTCAAGACTGAGGTGAGGGGAGACGGTTGGCCATATTTATGGCTGAATTCATGGGAGTATTGTGTGGTCTCCTTCTGCTATGTGGCACCCCATCTGGGGTTTTGTGGGTTATTCTTCATTATGAAATAAGAAACAATTTCCTTATAAATTCTATCTTTTATGAATTATATCCTTTTGTTTCACTTGAAACAATTCATGGCATGAGAATGACCTTACCATCCATTCAACTTGCCACCTACTTGTCCATTCTCACATCCATAACTTTCCTCGAGTGAGAGAAGTGTATGGATGGACAAGTATGCGGAAAGTACATGTCCATTCATCCCCAGTGTTGAAATTGGCCAAGGACATGCTACATGTGGCAGAGCCTAGTAATATGGAGGATATGGGTGTGGGATGGTTTCGTCGTACATGTAAGCAAGACCCATTTTCCAGCTCAAAATAATCAAACACAATTCTTCCACTAAATTTAGCTCCAATAAGTAGAGAATTTGACAAAGATTGATACCATAGTTAAAACTAAATGTGAAAAATGTCAATCTCGGTGGTAGGAGTGGGTGGGGTTACTTTTTTACCAGGATGAAGTAAATAAATTTCTCGCCATTAGAATACAAGATATGCCACAAAAAATCAGGCAGAGGCTTATTCTTTTCTCCAAGGATTACATTTGTCCAAAGCACAAGACATTAAATCCATCACCATAGTTGGAAACTCCAAATCAACCTTCAACCATGTAAAATTTAAATCCCTCCCAACTAATGGTTTCCTCGAATCTATTTTTCAAAGTATTCACTTAAATATTCATGGCCTCACAAGTGTTGAAGCCCTCCATGTTCTAAGACACAATCCTACACACAAACTTTTCTATAAAAGAACAATTTTTGGGACTCTAAGGGTTCATGAACGATGTCCCTTTCACCACATCCTACTACATTTCAAAATTATAACTTCATTAATTCATGGGCTGGATCCCTCAATCCACCACCCCCTCCTGAACTCCCACCCTTTCATCCCTTTTCTTCTCCCCATGCAACAACTACATCTCTCATCCACACACTCGTCCTTCACATATCGTCTCAACAATCGTCTCCATGTGAAACCCATTCGTACTTCATCACACTCATGTTTGGTGTCCTCCGCTATACCTGGAAGGAAATTTCCATCCACAAACCCCTTACAATCCCATCACAACTCTACCTGATGATCGAAAATCACATATATTTTATTATCGGATCGACTCAAATCTGGTCTCTGAATTTATGTGCTTTTCCTATGCTCATCATGAACGAGAATGGAAGATATTTCCATATTTTATAGCATAGGATTTATATCCATGAACTTTGTATTTCCCCTCTCTTCTTCTGTACATTATTTTTTTTCTCCCAACCACTCTTGTGAACTCCAGACAGATACACTCGAGAGAAATCTACTCCACTCAAGCAATTTTATGAGAAAATGGAAATGGAAAATTCAAGGGGCTCGAGGTGGAACAAATAGGTAAGGAAAGAGGATCATAATAATATTGTCCCTATGGTGAAATCCCTAAATATTCATGTTCATGTCCTTTCTACTCAAGTCCTCTCCATCCTAGAGATAACAATTCAACATCGCCAATCTCAAGATAAAATGAAAGATAAGTTTGCAACACTCAGTTCTCAAATAAAGGAACTCGAGCTTAGTTTGAGTTCTATCACTCCCTCAATTTCAACTTTGACGGTACCTAAAGTTCAACTTTGGAAACCTTAGAAGAAGCATCGTCATCAGGGAAGTCACCAAAGATTCGCCATCAACTCCAAGACTTAAACAACCCCATCAACTCCTAGACTTAAATGACCCTCCTCAAGATGCTATAAATGCATATTTAGTAGGACACAAACCATCCAAATCTCCATAGTTGTATGAGTTCTTTTCTTTTTACATTCTAGGTATGTTTTTCATAAATTACTCAGTGAAATCCTTTGTAAATAAGTATAAGACAAGGTCTATAGAGAAACATGGGGAATTTATGTCTAGTTCCCATAATATAAATCTACTAGACCTAGTTCTAAATTGTTTTCCTTCCTATGTACTTCATCGACGCTCTACGTGTCCTTTATAAATATAACTATTTTCCAATTATTGTGAAAAAAGAAGTGAAAAATGTGAGTCCAAAAAATTAATCAATCAAATTTAGCTTCAATAAGAAAAAAATACTTGAATTATATGAAATTTGGTACTAAACAAAATATGAAAAATGTTGACTCACGAAGATAATAAATCAAATGTGGCTTTCTACCAGCGAGTGTATAGGGTGTGAACATGATTTTGGTCACCGCTAGAGAGTGAATAGGGAAGGATGAACCGAAGACTTACATGCAAAAAAATTATGGCTTTGGTCGCATTCACCTCTAAGGCAAGGCGGGACCCTGTTTTCGCAAAAAAAAAATGTCTCGTTTTTAAGAAAGATAAATTCAAGATATAAATCGGAAAGGAGGATCCGAATGTGAGTAGTATATCCATGTCATCTACTCATAGTACAACACTAACAAGAGGACTGATTTTAACCAGAAATAATTATGGTATATTGTCTATCAAGATGAAAATTCCCCCCTGTCTGAAGATTATTTGGAAGCAATAGTTAATATGTACAAATAACAAAATTTGGTCGATCTACAATGATGTAGCTAAAGCTTGAGATTCCTTCCCAAGATCAAATAAACCATGAAAACATAGGATAATGGAAAAATAACTCTCTTTTAATCCTTCTCCATCTTAACTATTACATTCAAAGTTCAACCCCTTATAACTACTATCTGGGATTTTCAAAAACAATTAATTTTAGAAAAACAACTATTTTTTAGAAAAACAATTAAATTTTGAAAATTCTCACATGAATTTAAAACTTAACACTAACTAAAAGCTAAATAGCATGACCCTATTTATCAACTCACCTTTCTGATTAATCTCATAAACTAAGAGATAATTGATAATTGAAAAATAAAAAATTCTCGTAAAAACACTAGAACCACAATTTGAGGCCTTATATGAAGGAATTTGGCCTTGAAAAAGAGGCAAAATGATGTACAATTAGATAGAGTAAAATTTCATCTCAAATGGATAATCGAGTCAAAACTTATGACCCTTGGAAAATCCCCAAAAAATCCCTGCATCATTCTCCTCTAGTTGAAAAGAATGTAGCTCCTACAAGTTATTGTATTCAAAATGTTTCCATTTAATGGGATCTAGGTTAAGTAATTCACCCTCTGGAATCCACATACTCTCTTTTGGTGCTACGCCTTCCCATTGGACCAAATATCAGTTGTATTGGCCTTGCCGATTATGAAGGGTCTTCTTATCTAAAATATGTGCAATATGTTTTTTTTCTTTCTTGGAATGACCTATTGCGAATCCATCTTTGCCTCACTCTCATCACCTATATCATCCACATGGAATATATACAAATCATAAACGTTAAAAATAGGGGAGATATCGAGGTTAGCTTGTAAATCAACCTTATAAGAATTGTCATTGATTTTCTTGAGAATCTTGCAGAAACCAATTTTCTTATACTTCAATTTGTGGTAGGCTCCTCGAGGAAACCTCTCCTTCCGTAAATAAACCATAACCAAATCAACTTCATTGAATACCTGGTATCACTGGTGAGAATCTTCGAAAATTTTGTTATGTTCATTACTGGCCTGCAATTTGTGTCTCACATGTTGCTGCAACTGTTGAATGTGTTCTACAAATTCTCTCCCATCGTCACTGATCTTATCTCCATGTGGTAGCTACACCAAAGATAGAATAGGAAAAGCATATGGTCATTTACCATTTAGTAAATTATTAATCGATTACAGAATAAGTCTATGGTCAAATGTTTTCCCATTATAAATGAACAGAAAAACTCTTGTGAGAGTTGTATTTTGGCCAAACACCAAAGGGATAGTTTTTTTACTGCTTCCTATAGAGAGAAAAAACACCTCAATTTGGTGTATACATACCTTTTTGGTCCAACTCAAACTCAGTCAATAGGAGAAAGATTTTATTTTTTTAACATTAATTGATGATTTTAGCAGGAAATCTTAGGTGTATTTTCTCAAGCACAAATCAGAGACATTTGAAAAATTCAGATAATTTAAATCTATGACAGAGAAAGGTAGTGAGAAGTACATCAAAGTACTCATATCGGATTGAGGAGGTGAGTATGATTCCAAATAATTTGTAGCATATTGCAATAAACATGGGAACAAGAGACAATTTACCACAAGATACACTCCATAGCAAAATGGAGTAGCTGAAAGGAAGAAAATGACAATAATGAATATGGCCAGATGTATGCTAAAGTCCAAAAATGTGTCAAATGAATAATGGGGTGAAGAAGTGGCAGGTCAGTTTTGATCCAGGTGGATATCCGTGGCCACCCACCCATTCCACGGGCTCGAAAAACAATTTTCCATCTTGGCAGTTTTTCGACCGTATATCGGGTTCCAAACTTCCAGGGTCATTTTGAGGCCCTGAATAACGTTTTTTGGGGATTTTGGGCCCAAGTGACTGTCTAGGAATTTTCTTGATCTAGTCGAAAATTGTTCTTCTCGGTTAGACCTTTCAAATGGTGTATTGAGTGCCATAAACATATATTGTATGCAAAAGTTACGCCATCGGGAAGATGACGTATCAACTACCCCCATCGGGGCCCACAAACCTTTTGGATTTTCATCTTCCAGGGTTAGGGTTTTCCATTTTACTTATGTTTAAAAGGAATTTGGAGCCTAATGGTAACAATCATCTTCTTGTGAATGTGAGTAGCCATCACATCTCTTCTTAGAGATAAGTTGCCACCACTGTAGCAAGTCTTTCACTATTTATTTTTACAGTTCCGTACATTTCGAACATTAATAGTAATTGTGTATTATTGTATCTCTTTGTCTCTCGTTATATTTCCAATATATCTTTGTTATATTATTGTTTCTCTTTCAATATCTCTGTACATTTCTGTGTTATATCTCTGCTCTCATTTTGTACCGAAAAAAATCCGGATCAAGTTTAAAATTTCAATTTGTCACCAATCAACAGTGTGAAAAATCAAGCCCCTCAAGAATCTTGGAGTGGTATGAAATCTAATGTTTCTCATTTTAATTTTTTTGGCTGTGTGACTTCTTCTCATGTTCTTGACGAGATGACAAGAAAAATTGATGATAGAAGAGAAAAAATTGTATTTATTGGATATATTTAGTAGTATAAAAGATATAGGTTGTACAATCTTGTTAATAAGAAGTTGATAGTAAGAAAATATAATTCCAAGAAAATAAATCTTGGGATAAACAAACAATTAAAATAATTGTAGATCAGATTCCTTCTATATAGGAAGATAAACACGTGCAAGCTAGAGGACAACAAGTTTCTCCAAAAAAAAAGTCATGATTTCAAGTGCAAGGCCAAGGAGGACATACATAGCTTAGTCCTTCCTCTTATTCGAGTAATGATTCAGATCCCACTATAACAAATATAAGGAACCAAAAAACAAGATGCTTGAGAGAAATTTATGAGAAGAATGATGGCATGGATCAACAAGCATATTTTTCTTTGTTATACTTTCAACCAATATATTTTGGAGAAGGAGTCAAGGAAGAAAAATGGGTTCATGCAATGAACGAATAAATTGAAGAAATTGAAATAAGCAACACATGGGATCTTGTAGATCTCCCCATGGGTAAAACGAGCATTGGAGTTAAATGGGTTTATAACACAAAATTCAATGAGAAAGGACAAGTAGAGAAAAACAAGGCAATACTTGTGGAAAAATGGTTTTCTCAAGAAACCTGTATTGACTATCGAGAAACATTTCCTCCAATAACATATTTGGTTACTGTTAGGAAAGTTTTTGCAGTTGCATCCTAAAACAAATAACCTGTCTGTCAAATGGGCATTAAGTCATCCTTTATAAATGACATTTTAGAGGAATAACTTTATGTGGATCAACCACTAGGATTCCATATTAGAGGTAAAGAGTACATAGTGTACATATTGAAAAAAGCTCCAAGAGCTTGGTACAGTCATATTGATTCTTATTTTCTCAACAATCGGTTCAAGAACAACAATAATGAGCCCACACTTTACAACAAAAGAGACTAGAAAGGTAACATTTTGATAGTTTGTCTCTATGTTGATGACATGATTTATACAGGATATTTGTTGTTGAATGACTTTAAAGATTCCATGCAAAGTGAATTCAAAATGAATAATCTTGGTCTTATGAAATATTTTATAGT
Organism: Picea engelmannii; assembly: GCA_009831015.1. Classification (NCBI taxonomy): domain Eukaryota; kingdom Viridiplantae; phylum Streptophyta; class Pinopsida; order Pinales; family Pinaceae; genus Picea; species Picea engelmannii. The sequence continues at coordinate 272,581 of ML781958.1, read as the reverse complement.
AATTGAAGTTGAGCAGTATGGAAAATGAATTTTTATTTGTCAACAAAAATATGACAAATATATTTTGAAAATTTTCAAAATGAACAAATGCAAGCCAACATATACACCAATTGCAACATGTACAAAACTAAGTAAACAACATGAAAGAACAACAATTGATTATACTTTGTATAAGATCCTTGCAGACAACCTCATGTATATTACAACTACCCATCCATATATCAAGTATGTAGTGAGATAAATTTCCATATCTATGGAAAATCCCAAAATCTCCCATTGGAAAGTTGGAATTTGGTATTCCAATTTAGAATATGAATCACTTGTTGGATATACAGATATTGATTTTACAGGTAGCGTTGATAATATGAAAAGTACTTTCGGGTAAGCATTTCATTTGGGTAAATGTTTAATTTCATGGGCTTCTAAGAAACAACCTATCATCACAATATCTTCAATAGAAGAAGAGCATGTGGCAACAATTTCAACATCATTTCATGTAGTTTGGTTGAGAAGGATCCTTTGTCATCTTACACATGAAGAGAAGGAGCCAAATCCTATATTTTGTGACAAGATTTCATCAATTGCATTATTTAAAAATCATGTGTTTCACCATAAGAGTAAACACATTGACACTAATTATCATTTCATTTGAGATATTGTCAATGATGGTAGAATTATGCTATAGTTTTGTGGTTTGAAAGAACAATTAACAAATATCTTCAGAAACCCATTGGGAAAAAATACTTTTGAAATTCATAGACAACACTTAGGCATTGTTTGTGTTGGTTTTTCTAATGGTCGAAATTAAGAGGGAGTGTTAAATGAAGTAATTCCTCCCACTTACTTGACCAAGTTCATAGTTGATAACCATCACAAATTCACTAGATAAGATATGTGGATATGCGTTTATTAGGTAGGTGAGAAGATGGAGTGTTCTAGAGAAATATCTAGTTTTATGTATTTTCATTTTAGCTTTTCATATGAATATGGAGAAGAGATGAACAATTTCATTGTTGTGTGTGTATGATTTGTTTTCAAATGCCTTCGTTGCTCGAACCTGAACAAATTTGGCTAGCATAAACACATAATCCTCTGAAAATCGATACCAAAACTACATTGTGACTGTTCATATGTAAGGAGTTAAAAATGTCAATTGAGAACAACGAAGTTTCAAAACATAAAAAAGTTAAAATATATATAAAAAAATAAACATTCAGCTCACTAACTTGCTAATTCAAGCGAGTGTATAGGAACAACTCCATATTCGAGTGAGTGCATAGGAACAACACACAAAATGGGAATAATGAACTGGGAATAGAGCTAATTAACATGGTTCAGAATGGGAACAAATGTTCCTTATGGGTTCCAATCGTCATTCATTCTTTCAACATTCCTTTTGATGATCCCAACCCTTTAAACCTCTATGTACTTGGCCTGGTATATAAACTCCTACCAACAACAACGTGTTGTCCTAGAATCCTCCTTTCAAAGAAGAACATCCCCTTTTAGTTATTAAGGATGTAGAGTAATATCGAAATGTGCTTCGAGACCCCATATTCTTTCTGCAGTGAATTTTCATGTCACTTGAATGGGATTTTTGTGCCCACTATTGACTTTGGGATGAGTAGAGTAAACCCAAGATGGGCTGCCCCCATCAGATCATTAAGTCCTTCCAGGCTAGGAGATAGTTCATTAAGCCTTTTCGAGAGAAACTTCATGAGTATGCATGTTCAGTATTTTCACATTTCTACAGATACTTCATTTAAGTCTTTCCGTACATTTTGTTTAGGTTAGGTTAGGACCTTCCAAAGTGTGGAGATACTTCATTTAAGTCTTTTTGTATATTTTGTTAAGGTTAGGTTAGGACCCTTCAAAGTGTGGAGATACTTCAAGTCCTTATACTTTGTTTAAGTATTTTTGTATACCTCGTTTAAGAAAATAATCCCACTTTATACACCTTTCACAACTATTGACCTTTAGAACTCATAGAGTCATTCTTTGGGAGTGATTGAGACATGAAACAACCTGTTTTTCAATCCCATAGAAAAATGTGTTTTTCAATTCCTTCGCCTTTCAATTAAATTGAGACATTCTCACTACGAGAAGTGCATCTAACCTCAAAAAATCCAATTCCTTTTTGCGTTCATGTAAACCTCGAGCTAGACCTTTCTTTCTACGGGGAATTCAACCGAAAGGACCTTCCTTTAGGTTAGTTAGGTTGCCACTTCTGATCTGAAAGATCTGTTGGAAGTGAAGTGCAAAGACAAAAACTTTTGCATACCTTGAAAAATTGCAAAGACAAAAACAAACACTCATTTGTAAATATTTTGATGAAATGTTGTATTCACTAGTGTCTTTAATTCACAAGCACGGCTCCTTTCTCTTACCTTTCAATGTTCTTCAACATTTTACAAGTAGCTAACACACACTTAAACCTAATTTTAAGTGCACTTGGAGTTTGCAATATTTATTATATACTTAGGTGATGGTTAGAGAAAATATATATGAGGGTGAGGGTCACGGGGATTAATAGAGAAAATCTATTAATAGCCCCCACCCTCATATATGAGGGTGGGGCTGGATTAATAGAAAAAATATTTGAAGGTGGGGAAGGGATTACTAGAGAAAATATATAATATATGTTTTCTCTATTAATCCCCTCCCCCACCCTCATATATGAGGGTATGAGGGTAGAGGAAGGCATTAATAGAGAAAATATATAATATATTTTTTCTATTAATGTCCTCCCCCCACCCTCATAGCTGGTATGAGGGTGGAGGGGGTCAGTAATAGAGAAAATATATAATGCATTTTAGCTATTAATGTTGTCTCCCCTACCCTCATATATGAAGGTGTGGATGACTTATATATTTATTTTATAAAAATTTTCAGTTTTCTAAATAATTTTTACTGTATCACTATTTTTTATTTTAAAGGAAAAAAAATCTTAACAAAAATATATTATCAAATGTCTATGACATTCAAAATTGTTTTCAAGTACTATCCATCTTGCTAAGTAGATTGTTCTCTTTAAAAAGAAATAAAAAAACATTCAAAAAAGTACATTAATCTTTCATCAAGATCAATGAAATTCTATGATTATACAAAAACTGAGATAAAAACTATAATTAAATTCTATTATTATACAAAACCTGAGATAAAAGCTATCATTACTACAATTAAATATTTTCTGAATCACTGAAACAATTAAGGTTCCTAGTTTCAAATCAACTCCATCTCTTAAGAATTGATTTACAACATATTAAGCTGGTTTTAAGTGACAATATATTATCAATCTGGGATGCACTGCATTGGTTGCTTTTACACAAATTCAATGTTTTTACTGAAATTCAAATGTTTTACACATAATCAAATTATTTCATTTATTACGCAGCTTCATACAAATTAATAGACCAACGGAAGAAGAAAGATAGTACAAGCTCTCCTGAAAATATTGTTCGTCTACAAAGTAAGTAGCCATATTAGTAATGTTATGGTTGTACTATCTCTCTTCTACTATGGGTGTCCGCGATGAAAACAAGCACGGCGAAGAAAACCATAACATTTGCCAATCACTGTCATCGAAATCAATCATCCATGGCGGGATATCAAATAATCACAAACCAGAAAAAAACACCAACCAAGTGGAAGAACTGCAGGAGGATACCTGAAGTTCCAAGATATTGATAGTATCAGGGGAAGGTTTCTATACTACAAATAAAGGAGTACGAGAAGTGGAGTCACGTCGGTCAAAATATGGAGCTCTCAAAAGAGGTTTCTCTGTGGATACCTGCAATCCACGGCTTTCAAGAAAACAGCGACTTTTCGTTTTAGATTCGTGTATCGGTTCTCGATGATCAGGACAGGATCTAAAAGTATGTGTCACGATAGGAGATACTCCATGTCTCACCTAAAAATATGTGCGAAAGTGTCCGCCCTTTTGAAGAAGCACTGGACATCGCAATCTTGCCCTTTCGAAGAGGCAATGGACAGAATAATCTTCCCCTTTAAAGAAGCAATGGACATCAAAATCTTTCGGAATTTGGAATTGGTAAATGCACACGAAACAATGTACATCATAATCTTTAAGAATTTGGAATTGGTAGGAGGCATAGGTCAAGTCACTGCTACTATTACACATCAATATGGGAGGTGTCCTCCAGGGAGAGAGATATAGATATGCATGTCAAAGCCACAACACATATTAAAAAAAAAAAAATAGTGCAATGTTATCTAATTCAACTGGTTCATTGTCACGAGTTTAGATTAGTTACAAATTCATGAAATGTTAATTATGTATAGATAAGTTTGGTTGAAAAACATGTTTAATGGATGGAAGATAAGCATAGATAAGATTGGTTGAAAAACATGTTTAATGGATGGAAGATAAGCCTTTTATGTTTAGGATTTTTCTAATTTATTATCATAAAATTTTTATGTTTAGGATTTTTCTAATTTACTATTATAAAAATATGATTAAATAATTTTATTATTTTAATGCAAAAATGTATTAATATCAAATAAACCTATTACAACATAATTGTAATCATAATTATAATAATTTATACAAAACCAAAAATAAAGTAATAATAAATTTAATGCCCACCTAAATAATAATCAAAATACATATATACAAAACATTATAGTCACATAAACTAGAGAATAGCCAAAATGCATATATACAAAACATTAGATACTCACATAAATGTAAATCAATTTTTACTTGATATTCTTTTCAAGTATATAAAACTTTGCATTTCAATATTTTTAAATCATTTTTATATTTAATAAATTCAATATTAAATTGAAAATCAGTTTTATATTTAATAAATTTAAAATTAAAATAAATTTACATTAATAAATGTTTTTGGAACTTATTTCAATATAGTTCTATCTTTTGGTTGTTTTTCCACAATTTTTTTGGTTTGATTTTGCCTGTGATGAATGGTTGGATCTGTAAGTTTGAGTGGCTAAATTTGTATAATCCAAGTGCCTCGGATTTTTCATCATGATGAATCCATTTATGCATTCATAAATGCAATTTAAACAAAAAAAATATATATCTATTTTGTCCAAATTTACATGTTTAGATTCCAGACAAAAAAACCCAAAATAGTTTATCTAACGCCTTTAAATATTAATATATTAATAGTTTATCCAAAAATAGAAGATTTATCCAACACCTTTAAATATTAATATATTTTAACTAACTAATTAAAAAATAATGTCCTTTTAAAAAGAAAAGAAAAAACGTCTTCCAAAAAGCCTTTGGCCAAGGATTTTGTGAATTATTAGGTCCTCCCAATCCTTAAAAGACATATTTATCCCATAGCTAGCATGGGTTTGAAAATAAAGTATTGTGAACAAAATGGCCAAAAAGAAAACCTCCGTAAGAACCCTTACTTTACCTAGTCTTTTTTGAATTGTTGGCCATCTTCCAATCTTAAACAACTACTAAGTAAACATCTTTATCTCGTACATAGTGTTATGGGTTTCCAAATGAATCTCACACTCATGATGTTAATTATCTAATTTTTATTTTTGATTTAACCATGGGAATTGGTAACTTTTTAGGATGATCATTCTTAGGATTAGGATAAAACCAATTTGATATCATTATAACCCAAGTATATCTAACAATACATAAGCCAAATATACCAATAATGTGTGACTTGGTATGGGAGGCATTCTCACATGAGACATTCTCACATACACTGAAGTCAACCACTATCAATGGGAATCTACCCTTCTAACCTTATCACAATAAGACAAACTCTCACTATGTAATTCATCCATTAATTCACAAAGATAAAACCAAAAAAATAATCATCTCTTAAGAATTATGAATCACCTATGTTGCAAGACAAATCATATCCCTTCATACACGTTGAAACTTTCAACTAGACAAATTTGATTGATAGGTAGGTAGATTCAACTTCAAAACCCTTATTGTAGACATCGATATCAATATTCACGCATCCCAGATTGAAGATACCAATACCTAATAAGAATTCATCCTCGACTCTTAGCCCAATTCAGATGGATTCTATAGTCCAGATTCCAAGTTTTAAACAATGATTTCTCCCCTAAACAATTTCAAACATTTTTGGGCCAATTCCATTTGTTGTTGAATTCGATTTTAACAAAATAACATATGAAAAATATGGTAAAATTGTAATCATATCTTGAAAAGATAAATTTGATTCTTGGCCACCCTAAAATACATCTAATCAATTGTGAAAAGTGGAATTCCATGTCAAATTCGAGTTACCTTGACCCTAATTTGAAGACAAAATTGCAATCTCCCAAATCTAAAGAAGATCTACACACGTTATGACATAAAAGTTTGAAACATGTTTACCTATACATGAACGATGATTCCTTCCATATCCAATCATCTACATTATGCCATAGCTGAAATTCCAGAGTCAAACTAGTAACATGATGCTTGTTATCATAAAGATCAAATTTTCTATATGTATGAAGATGAGGGTAAGCATGGGTATGGGGGGATAAATTGTCCATATATATAAAGGTAGTGTGTATCGAAAATAACATTTATTTAAAATTCACATTTTTATTTGAAATGCATATTGTTTAAATGTATACTATCATTTGAAATGAAAATTGTCCTCATCCACCCTCACATTTTCTTATGAGGGTGAAGTGAAGAAGAGTAGAGACAATGTGAATATGTATGAAGGCCAGGTTGGTCAAGAGATAATATGGATTTCAAATACACATTATGAAGGTGGGTGTGAGAATAGATAATGTGCATATGTATGGGGCTGGAGTGGTGGAGAGTCAATTTGCATTTGAAATGAACATTCTCTTCACCAACTTAAACCCCAACCCCCATATAGGATGGGTGGGTTGAATGTGAGGGTGAGAAACGTTGATGTGCATGTGTATGAGTGTAGGTTTGGTGAAGATACAATGTTCATTTTAAATCCATTTTATCTCTCCTCACCCCCTCCCTCACTAAAATACACATTTCCTCTCCCTTCCCCCACATCACCCTCACCCTCATGTATGAAGGTGGAGGTTACACTGGCATGGGGCTAGGGGGATATAATGTGAATATGTATGAGGGTGCTGGTGTTGGGGACATAACGTGTATTTCAAGTGAGGAGACAATATATACATTGTCTCCCCAACCCCCACCCTTAAGTTTCACATTTAATATTTCAAATTCTCATTGTCTCCCCACTACCTCCATCATCATACACATCCACATTGCCACTCCACCACCCCCACACACACCCTGATACATATATGACATTTGAGGGAGGTGGAAACAATGCGAATATGTGTGAGGGTGGTGGTAGAGGTAGGTAATCTACATCCTAACCCTCATAGATAATGATTATTATGATTGAGATGAAGTTTGGTTTATTGATATAAGAATAAATGATAAATAATTAATTTGTTTTCATTGAATTTTTATTTCTATGCTTGAAAATAGAGATAACATTTAGATTATGAATATTTATAGTGTCACAAATATTTTGAAATTGAAATATAATATGGACATATGTAATTCATTCTAATTTTAAGTGAAACTTCAATTCCATGTAGTAAAATTATGGAGTTTAAAAAGAACCCAACCTTTCGAATAGACATTCCACCCATCCCAGAATAAATCTTATGATAGAAAAAAAAATAAACTTAGAAAATAAACAAATAAATTCAAATAATGAACGATTAGAAAATAAATTAAAATAAACAAATATTTAAAAATATGTAATCAAGATAAGAAAGGCTAAACTAAAAATACAGAATTTAATAACAAAGAAAGAGATTAATAAGATGAATAAATGTGAAGTCAAAAATAAAAACTATACAAAAGGTGATTAAGGCATTATAAAAATAATTATAAATTAAGGAAATAAATAAATAAATAAACATAATTAAATTGAGCTAAATTAAATAAAGAATTCGGTTTTAGTGAGGAGATGAGGGAAATAATGAGAAAGAGGGTTAAATGGTGTTACAGGGGAAAAATGAAATTAAGAGGGAAAGGACCAAAAAAATAATAGATGGTCGGGGTGGGGGAATCTTATTGGGGAACATGATGAGTGATAGCTTTCAAAGAGGTTTAATAGTTTTTAGTCATATTCGTCATTAAATTTGTTTCCAAGATGTTTATTTATTTTAAGTTTTTTTTTAAATGATTTCAAAGGATCTAAGAAAATAAGGTGTTTGGTGCGATGAGAATTCTTAGCAATAGAAAATATGTTGAAAATATTTAGAAAATTTTTAGAAATATGTTTTTTTACAAGTTTAAATAGATATACCATTTCTTTCATCATATTATTTATTACAATAGGAAGGAATATGGCCAACACCTTCATATACAAAAGGGGGAAATTTATCTTTGATGTTTCTAAAAAAATGTTTGAGACTTTTGTGAGGTTTGAAGTAAGTTTTCATTTTATCTAAGATACTAGAGATTTGATCAATGATTCCATGAATCTTAAGAAGTGAAATTTGCAATATGGGAGAATCGATGGAGAGGGGGATCCTAGTTTTAGGATGAAGAATGGAGTGGAAAACTTTGTCAATTTGGAAGATAAAGTAGCGATTGAATTGGAGGGCATCGTTGAGGATGTATATTTTTTTTAAGGTGTTTTAGGATATAAATTTTAATAGATCTGGATGCAAGAGTTATAAAGACATTTTATTTTTTAGCAAGGTGGTGTGGGATTAGGCATGAAGATATCTATTAGTCTGGGTCCTTTTAGGATAGACTTGCTGAGAAAGGGAAACATTTGGTTTCCGAGTAAATTTAATGTGGGGAAATAACATAAATTAATATAGTAAAGTATTCATGTAAGGAATGAATTGTCATGTTAATAAATGGAAAAGGTTTGATATACATATATAAACCAACATCTGTGTTTGATATGAAGTTGTTAAGGGATAATGTTTCAAAGTCTTCGATGAAGATTTTTGCCACCAAGGGGGGTAAAGATTATCCCATTAATGTGCCTTCAATTTTTTCATAAAATTTATCTTTAAAACTAAAGAAACTATATGTAAGACAAAGTCTCTTGATGGACTAATTTATAAATAATTTCCCAAGCTTATAGAACAAAGATTTTTGTGACAAGAGAGTCAACATCAAAACTTAACATAAGGTCTTGATTGTGAAGATGGAGATTTAGAATTTTGTGGATGAATTCAGTCAAATATTTAACAAGGAATGTGTTTAGCATATAATTGATAGAATTTTATCGTTTAAGAATATGGCTAACGCATTCCTAAGGGAACTTATAGTGCTAACCATAGGTATAAGGGGTTTGTATTTCTTATGGATCTTACATTACCCATAAATATTGGTGGGTTTAGGATTGTGTGGAAGGAGGCATTTTATAGAGCGGTCAAGGGAAGAGAACATTATGGTATTGGAGACCATGTTACAATATCAATTTCTTCTCTATAAATTTCTTAAATATATTGAAAATAAAAATATTATAGCTTGATTGAAGCTAATCTAAACCATATTGAATATTAAGAAGTAGGTCATCCGAAGATGGGGATCCACATTTAAATTATTTTATATAAATAAGTGGAATATCCCGAGAAAAGAGAATCTAGAGGAACTAGGATTCATTCATTATTTTTTAACATAGAACTATAGAACATGCCTTTTGTAATAAATTATGTATCTTGAATCAGGAAACATGTGACATCCCTTTCAATTCCTACTAGTTAAAGATTTTATTCATTTTATTAAGTTGTGAAAAATATTCTAGGTTTGGCATACAATATGGTAGGCTTGTTATATCACTTATGGATGGGTGCAAGCCAATGATGTTCTCTCATGACACATTAGTTGCAATGTAAACATGGAAAAATAAAATAGGTATGTATTTTCAGATTATGATATTTTTTCAGACAACAATATATATATTTTTTTAAGTACAAAATAGCAGAGCCTGTTGTATTAATTTTCCAAAAGAAGGTTAAACCATAACAACCATGTCTGCCAACTATCTCACCATGTAAGTGAAAACCGAGACATCTGGTTATCTATGCAATCTATGAGGGAGATAGATTGGCTGCCATTTGTCTTGCCCGAAGGAAACCAAGACAACTAGTAGCCATTATTTTGAGAAAAATCTTTGATTCTTAGAGTTACAAAATAGTGGCATTTAGCCATGCCTAGTGTGAGGAAAACAAAGAAAATGACTAAAAATATGAACTGTTACATTTTACCTGGTGGCATCGCCTTCATCCATGTCGCCCTCGTCATCCTTAGTGGTTGTCATCATGAAGGCATGTGTGCACGTCGCATAGTGTTGTCCTGGTGGTGTATTGGAGTAGGCCTCGTAGAGCAGGTCTACTTCTTGGTTTACTAGACTAGTGTAGTGGATTAGGTCCTCCACCAAGATCCATAGTTCAAAGATTAACTTTAGGTGGTATGGGTGTAGGAGTGGCAGGTGGCCACGCCCTTCCTCTTGCATGACAGATAGAGAACGTGGCATAGGAGCGGTGCCACCCTCCCTATCCAAACTATCCCCTAACGTCTCACCTTCCATACCAAATGCCTTAGCCTCGACTGCCTCGTTTCTCTCAAGGGATTATTTTGGAGGGATGTCGATTGCTCCTGCGGTCGGTTTTGCATCCATATCTGCCGAAATTTATTCTATGATATACCAGGGCGGGGGAATTGTCCAATTAGACTTCTCCTATGTTGGATTTGTGGTGTACCTTGATGGCCCACTGAGTGGTTTCCCTAGGAAAACATGTCGGCGGGTTCCAATTGTCTGGGACTGTGAAAAGAAGGTGTGTTGGGGGGACTTGAATGGGTTCATCTCGGATAATTTCTTCAATATAGGCCATGGGAGGCAGCTCAGGTCTTCTGTGTTTTCGAACAAGCTGCATCCTTTCCATGGAATGTGCTCGCTCGAGGTTTTGTTGTCTCTTCCTATGCGCAGTCGAAGCATACCAGGAAGCCCCCCTATGGGGCTTGCCTTGTTACCTTGGCATTTGGAGGCGCCAAGAAGTGGCTCTGGCGATAGTTAGACCATTCCAGTCGCACTAGATCGAATGATGCTCCAATGTTGCATCTTCAGCTCCAAATGAGCCTCTTCCTCTCTGAAATCGAGTACATTCATGAGGAGTAAAGTGACCAGACCCTCCATTTAGGAAGTTCATTGAGTGCTCTGTGGTTCCATTCCCATCACATGTATGAGAAGTCTTGGCTCATCAGCCTGGCTGAAGCATCTTGCCCCCATCCTTAATGTCGAGGGGATGGGGCTCAATGGCCTATATTTAATGCCCGACCAAGTGTTGTACCACGTGCCCCTCTGTGCTAGGTGGCACCCAATCTGAGGTTGGGTAATATTTGTTTGCAAGGTGTTGATAGCGAGTAGAGAGTGCTATGGCTTTCGAGATGTGAGGATCCCAGTAGATGCTTTCCCTCTCCGTTGTTACCCCTTCATTTTCTAGGCAATCTCCTATACTATTCGTGTCCCTTTTTACATGGGAGGGTATGATACTGAGATTGGGCTAACTAAGGTTCCAAACTCCTCTAGCAGTCCTGATAATCTCTAGATGGGAAAGATTTTCCCTTGATGTTCCCCGTGGAGGATCTTAGTAATTAGCCAGATGATGATTTGAGATTCCCCTTCCAAAATGATATTGTGGAGGTGGTTGTCAATTGTTTCTTGTGTACCCTGGAGGAGCCCCATCAGTTTCATGACATTGTTTGTTTTTTCTCCAATAATACCTACTACGAGGTAGAGGATTTGGCCATCTAAATTTCGCAGGGTAGCTCCAAATCTGGCTGGTCCTGTATTTCCTTTGGAAGCCCCATCAAAATTGACTTTTATAAAACCCGCAGGAGGAGGGGACCATGTAGTTGGGCTACTTTTCTGGGCATTTCTTGGATTTACCACATGCTGACTATTCAGGCTAAGATGCCAGTGCTGGAGAATGCACTGCTCCTTTAGATCGCATTTCGTATCCTCATGCTTCCACTTTTTTCTTTCAATTGTTTCCCGAATGATCTTGATTATTTGTCCTCCTACTAGTTCCAGAGTGGATTCCTTAGAGTGGAATATTATTTTATTTCGTTCCTTCCATATTTTCCAGAGAGTGAATCCTCGGAGTAGGAGAAAAATGAGGGCAAGAATGGGATTTTGAAAAGAAAGCAGGTCCCAATTTTCTATAGTATCTCTGATATTGATCATGTTTCAATTCATCCTATGCATTGCTTGAGCCCCTTGGTCCCATATCAACTGGATGAAAGGAAATCTATTGAAGAGATGTTCCAGAGTTTCCTCTTATTGCTGGTATAAGGGGAAGATTGATGGACCAATGAAGCCTCTTTTTTGAAGATTATCCCAAGTGAGGATACATTTGTGGACAGTGAGCCAAAGAAAGGTTGACACCTTTGGCCAGAGGAAGGGGATCCAAACCTTGTTCCAGATATTCTCCTTGTCATGACTCTAGTGATTTCCTTGCAAATAGTAGGCTTCTCTGACTGAAAAGTTACTTGTAATGGAGTGCCCCCATCTAAGAATGTCAGGGCCTTCTCACTTGGGGATTTTCTTGTGGATGGAATAGTGTTGTCAGGCATAAAGGTCCGAGTTCTCTAGGATTTGTCGCTCCTGGGTGGAAGTATTCCATTGTCACCAAGGTAGAGGGTTATTTCTCGGTCACCAAAATTCCTTTACATGCTGAGGGGTGTCTGTGTGAAGTAGTTGCCTGAGGGGGATTAGCTCCTCTATCTGATCTAGAGGTTTTTGTTGTTGCCAGGAGTCCTGCTAGAAAAGTGCACTTTCTCCATTCTGGATCTCCTAGAAGGCATGTTTTTCAACCATCTCTCTGTTTTTCCAGGCTATGTTCTAGATGTTGGATCCCTGAATCTAGTCGTTGTGATGGATGAGTTTTTCTACACTTGTGTTTGGAGCATACTTTTGTTTCCAAAGTTTCACCTAGAGCGTAGTGGGGGCCTTTATCCATCTCCACCACATTTTAGCTCCCATGGCTTGGTTGCATTTCCCTGGGTCACGCAGACCAAGTCCTGCCCATGCGTCAGGCTTGAAGAGCTTGTCCCAGCCTACTAATGCCCATTTCTTGTTCGGATGGTGCCCATGCCATAATAAGTTTCTCTGGAGGTTTCATATGGCCCTGATGACCTATTTAGGCGCTTCCAAAGCTATGAAAACGTAGGTAGATAGGGCTTGTAGAACTGACTTGAGAAGCACCAACCTTACTTCAATGTTCAGAGGTCTAAAGTTCCAGTTACTAAGCCTATAAGAGATGGAGAGAAACAAGTTGTCCCAGGTAAAAGATCATAATGGAGCTCCTGTGAGGGGAATGCCAAGGTAGTTGGATAGAAGGGAGCTCTTGGGTATGCCCAGGAGTCATGAGATGTGGTTCTGGACCCTTATCGGAGTGTTGAAAATGTAGAGTTTGGATTTTTCGAGGTTGAGGGCCATGCATGAAGCTTATACAAAGTCAGAGAGAATGGAGGTGAGTTTGAGGGATTCTCACGTAGTGGGGGTATTCAACAAGAGGGTGTCATCGATGAATTGGCTATGCAAGGGTGTTGGCTAAATATTATGCAAGGGTAGGCTTTTAAGGGTGCCTTCCAGTATCGTTGTCTTGATGTAACGCTCTAGACCTTCCACCATGAGGATGAAGAGGAAGGGGGAAAGAGGGTCCCCTTGTCTTATGCCCGTGGAGGGAGTGAAGGGTTGGAAGGGTACCTCGTTTACCACGATGGAAAAAAAGGTTGAAGAGGTTAGTTTCATGATCTAGTCAGCCCAGTGATGGTCAAAGCCAAAGGCTTCGAGAATAGAGTGAAGGTACTTCTAGCTAACTCTATCAAAAGATTTTGAAAGATCAAGTTTGATAAGCATACCTGTAGTTTTAGTCGTCTTGAGAGAGTGGATTACCTCATGAGCCATTATGACGATGTCCATGATTTTTCATCCCTCTACATAGCCTAATTGTTCCTTGGAGATGTTGAAGGTTAGGATTGTCTTAAGACGTGTGGAAATCACCTTTGTAATGATTTTGTATATGACATTGCAGAGTGTGATTGGTCTGTATTTCTTGGGATGGGTTACCCTCTCCTCCTTCGGAATTAGAGTGACAAAAGTTGCATTGAGGGTTGTTAATACTTGGTCGTAGGTTTGTGATTCCTCCATGACATGCCTTACCTCTTCCTTGATTAGATCCTAGCAATGGTGGAAGAAGTCTGTGGTGAAACCGTCTGGGCCATGTGCCTTGCCTTACAACATTTCTTTAACTTCCCGATCCACTTCTTCCTGAGTAATGGGTATCATTAGTGCTTCATTCTATTATGGCATCACAAGGGAGGGTATGTACGTTGTTATCCTCTGAATTGTTGTCGTTTTGTCCTTGTTGGTTTCCGTTAGGAGATCTTTGTAGTAGGTATTTATCTCTTCAACAATTTGGTTGTGTTCCCTGATTGGGTTTCCTTGGGCATATTCATGGCTCAATGGAAGAATTTTGTGTTCCTCTCACCCTCTTTGAGCCACTGGACTCTCGATTTATGTTGCCATAGTATTTCCTCTTGCTTTTTCCTTTCCTCTAACATTAGGTCTGTTGTTCTGGTCCCTGAAATGAAGATTTCCTGCAGTTCTGGTAGCTTGTTTTCGATATTGTGCATGTTTTGAAATATGTTTCCAAAAGTTTGCTTGTTCCATAGCTTTAGCGAGTTTTTGAAGTTTTTAAGACATTGCTAGAACTTGTGCATGTAGGTACCATGATCTATTTCCACTTGGGCCCATCAAGACTTTGCGAGATGTCAGAAGTTAGGGTGTGATAGCCAGAATTTCTCAAATCTAAAGGGTTTGTGCTGTGGCATGGTCCTTGTTTCTAGGAAGAAGGTGACCGACCAATGGTCTGATCCTGCCCTTGGAAGAATGAGGCTCTCCATGCTCGGATCCCGTTCTATTAGTTCCTCTACTATGAAGATAAAGTAGCCATTGGATTGGAGGGCATCGTTGAGGATGTATATTTTTTTTAATGTGTTTTAGGATATAAATTTTAATAGATCTGGATACAAGAGTTATAAGGATATTTTATATTTTGGCAAGGAGGTGTGGGATTAGGCATGAATATATCTATTATTCTGGGTCCTTTTAGGATAGACTTGCTGAGAAAGGGAAACATTTGGTTTCCGAGTGACTAGAACATAAACGAAAAAAAGATAGTTATCTTATTAGGTTTCCATAGTAAATTTAATGTGGGGAAATAAAATAAATTAATATATTAAAGTAATCATGTAAGGAATGAATGGTCATGCTAATAAATGGAAAAGGTTTCATATACATATATAAACCAACATCTATGTTTGATATGAAGTTGTTAAGGGATAATGTTTCATAGTCTTCCATGAAGATTTTTTCCACCAAGGGGGGTAAAGATTATGTCATTAATGTGCCTTCAATTTGTTCATAAAATTTATCTTTAAAAATAAAGAAAGTATATGTAAGACAAAGTCTCTTGATGGACTAATTTATAAATAGTTTCCCAAGCTTATAGAAAAAAGATTTTTGTGCCAAGAGAATCGACATCAAAACTTAACATAAGGTCTTGATTGTGAAGATGGAGATTTAGAATTTTGTGGATGAATTCAGTCAAATATTTAACAAAGAATGTGTTTATCATATAATTGATAGAATTTTATCATTTAAGAATATGGCTAACGCATTCCTAGAGGAACTTATAGTGCTAACCATAGGTAGAAGGGGGTTGTATTTCTTATGGATCTTACATTACCCATAAATATTGGTGGGCTTAGGATTGTGTGGAAGGACACATTTTATAGAGCGGTCAAGGGAAGAGAACATTATTGTATTGGAGACCATTTTACAATATCAATTTCTTCTCTATAAATTTCCTAAATATATTGAAAATAAGAGTATTATATCTTGAACGAAGCTAATCTAAACCATATTTAATATTAAGAAGTAGGTCATCCAAAGGTGAGGATCCACATTTAAATTATTTTATATAAATAAGTGGAATATCTCGAGAAAAGAGAATCTAGAGGAACTAGGATTCATTCTTTATTTTTTAACATAGAACTGTAGAACATGCCTTTTGTAATAAATTATGTATCTTGAATCAGGAAACATGTGACATCCCTTGCAATTCCTACTAGTTAAATATTATATTCCTTTTATTAAGTTGTGAAAAATATTCTAGGTTTGGCATACAATATGGTGGGCTTGTTATATCACTTATGGATGGGTGCAAGCTAATGATGTTCTCTCACGACACATTAGTTGGGATGTAAACATGGAAAAATAAAAGAGGTATGTATTTTAAGATTACGATATTTTTTCAAACAACAATATATATATATATATATTTTTAAGTAAAAAGAAGCAGAGCTTGTTGTATTAACTTTCCAAAAAAAGGTTAAACCATAAACACCATGTCTGCCAACTGTCTCGTCGTGTAAGAGGAAATCGAGACAGCTGGATATCTATGCAATCTATGAGGGAAATAGATTGGCTTCCATTTGTATTGCCTGAAGGAAACCAAGAAAACTAGCAGCCATTAGTCTAAGAAAAATCTTTGATTCTTAGAGTTACAAAATAATGGAGTTTAGCCATGCCTAGTCTGAGGAAAACAGAGAAAAAGACTAAGACTATTAACTATTACATTTTACCCGATGGCCTCACCTTCATCCATGTCACCCTCACCATCCTCAGTGGATGTCATCACGAAGGCATGTGCGCACGTCGGGTAGTGCTATCCTAGTGGTGTATTGGAGTAGGCCTCGTAGAGCAGGTCTACTCATTGGCTTACTAGAATGGTGCAGTGAATTAGGTTCTCCTCCAAGCTCCATAGTTCAAAGATTAACTTCAGGTGGTCCCGATGGAGGAGCGGCAGGTGGCCACACCATTCCTCTTGCATGAAAGATAGAGGACCTGGCATAGGAGTGGTGCCACCCTCCCTATCAAAACTATCCCCTAACACCTTGCCTTCCATACCAAATTCCTTGGCCTCAGCTGCATCATTTCGCTCAAGGGATTCTATTGGAGGGATCTCGACTGATCTTGTGGTTGGTTTTTCATCCATATTTGTCGGAATTTCTTCTATGATATAGTAGGGGGGAAATCGTCCAATTGGACTTCTCCTGTGTTGGAGTTGTGGTGTACCTTGACGGCCTGCTAGGTGGTTTCTGAGGGAAAACATGTCAACGGGTTCCAATTGTCTGGGACTGTGAAAAGCAAGTGTGCTGGGGGGACTTGAATGGGTTCATCCAAGATAATTTCTTCAATATAGGCCATGGGAGGCAGCTCAAGTATTCTGTGTTTTTGGACAAGATGGGTCCTTTCTATGCATCATGGCCAGTTCCTTCAGGAAATAGTTTAACCACTCGAAGGAGATCATGGATTATTCTGAGAATGGAGTGTCAATGTTTAATGGTAAGAATGGTTTTAATTATGAGATGTGAAGAATAAGGACGAAAGAGTTTTTACAGGAATAGGGACATTATATTTGGCTATCAGTTGTTACAGGATACGATAGTTCAAAAAGGGAACAAACTACAACCAAGAAGGAATTGAAGAAAAATAACAAAATAACAATGGATTTCATCTAGGAAGGATTACCAAATCTGGTAAGAGAAAAGGTTGGTAAATGTTCATCAACCAAAGAAATTTTGGATAAGTTACATGACATATATTCTTCACCCATCGCAGATTTAGAAGATGCCAAAGAAGATGTAGATATAGATCAAGAAGAATTATGTTCACCATGTCAAACAAATTTAGAAGATGAAGAGTACATAATCTCCAGAGGTATGTTTTTTTTCTTTAATTGTGAAAAATGTGGACATCTTGAAATAAAATGCCATGAAGGAAATGAGATATAAAATCAAATTGAAAGGGAAGACAATTATGAATCACAATTGATTAGTGCTTTAGATGAAGTAAGAGAAGAAAAAAATTCACTGAAGAAATAATTGATGAAACAAAAGGAAGGTGTTCACATTTTTGAAGAAGCACAACATGTCATCGAGAACTTAAGAACTCAACTAGAAGAATCTAGAAAGATGGAAGAAAATATTGAACATCAAAAAAAACATTTGGAAGCCAACATAGAAGCAGAGAATGAAGAAGTAGAAATGAGAGAGAACATATTTTCATATCATCTTAAGGAAAGAACTAACAATATAAACCATCTTGAGGCATAGTTTGGTCAAGAAGAGAAAGGACTTGAAGAATAAATAACCACATTAAAAATTCATCTTGAAGAAGCGAAAAGACCAGAAGAAGTCATGAAGTCTCAGATAATGAAGAAATAAGAAGAGGTTGAGAAGCTTGCAGAAGAAGTTGTCACATTGAGAAGTTAAATTGTCAATCTCAAAAAGAACATTGAAGAGACAGAAACATCGACATAAGTTATAGAGAATGAAGAGAAGCACTCAAGGTTGATAGAAAATAAGAATGAAGAAAATAGAAAGAGTTATGTAGAAGTACTCAAAGGAAGGAATCATGGTAAACCATAATCTAAGAAAATTATTGAAGATACATCTTCAAGAAGACCATTCATGTTCAAGCCACACAAAATCTTCAATCATGATCATGATTAGTGAAGGCATAAATTTAAAGAGACTACATAAAAAATAAGATCATTCACTCCCAGGTATGAAAATTTATTATATGATCATTGTTTCAATCAAAGAAGTGCATGTGTTGCCCCACGTAACATTGAATGTTACAAACGTCATAACTATGGACACATAGCTAGTGATTGTATAATAATGATCGATACTTCCATGAAAGAGAACATCGATATCAGATATAAGAAAGTATGGATAAGAAAACATGAAGAATAGGTGAACAAAGACCAGGTCCCAGAGATCAGAAGATTGGAAATAAAATGAAATGAAGAAAATTCTACAGAGAAAAAGAAATATGTCAGATACAGAAAGGTTTGGAAAATAACTAAAAGGAAATAAGGACGGGTAAATAAGGAATAGGTTCAAAAGATTGTACTTTCAAGAATTGTAGTGAAAGATGAATCTACAAATAGAAAGAAATAAGTCAAAGATTAGAGAGATGATGAATCTAAAAATGAAGATGATGATGAATACACATCAGAGAAGGAATTGTTCTGAGCCATCCACCTTAGAGAGTCCCAGGTAATATGAATATTAGACAGGGGGAGTCTATATAATAGTTGTGACATAACAAAGAACCATCCTTCGATCATGTTGCAGATTTTGAGAATACAGATTCAGAGGGGTCAGTTAGAAGAAGTACAATTTGATATATTAATCAATACTTCATGATAATATAGTGATAAATGGGTTAGCATTATGAACAGTTGTGGAAGTAGAGTCTTGGAAAGTATGGATAGAGATGGATTCGTAAGAACACTTAGCAAGTTTGGATAGATATATGACAATGGACGAGAGCATGGATTCATAGATTGGTTCAGAGAATGGTTTAGAGACAAAGAAAAATTATCATAATGGATGATAATTACACAGGAAATGGCTCGAACAATTCTAATGGATTCCAAATTGACAGATATGTTTTGGAAAATTGTAGTGCATACAATAGTTCTCATTCAAAAAAGAGTAATTCTCAGAAGAAAAAAAATGACAAAAATCCCTACGAACTCTTGAAAGGAAGCGTAGACAACACCCTCTACATCAAGGTAACTCAAGGTAGTATTTTATTAATTGAAATTTATGTTGATGATATTTTTTTGAAAGTACAAATGACAGGTTAAGCCAAAAATTTGCAAAGGATATGCATAATGAGTTTGAAATGTCATTACATGGAGAACTATCCTTCTTTTTGGATCTTCAGATATGTCAAAGAAACCAAGGAATTTTTATTTCTCAAACTATGTATATTAGATAAATTCTAAAGAGGTTTGGAATGGAAGATTGAAAACTAGTTACCACTCCTATGAAAATTAGATGCAAGTTGAGAAAATATGATGATTGAAAGTCTATAGACCAAAGGAAATACAGGTGAATGATTGGAAGCTTACTATATGTGACAACATCTAAAATATATGTAATGCATGTAGTTAGATAGGTGGCAGAATTTCAAGAAGCACCAAAGGAATCACATGTATTAGTAGTGAAGAATATTTTCAAATATCTTGAAGGAACATAAGAGTTTGGATTATGGTATCCAAAAGGAAAGGATCTATTACTTATTTCCTACACATATGCATATTGGGAAGGTTGCATTGATGACCAATGAAGCACCAGTGGAGCAATGTTCTACTTGGGTGACTGTTTAGTATCATGGTTAAGCAAGAAACAATCATGAGTATCCTTATTTATAGCCGAGGCAGAGTATATTGCAACAACATCATATTGTACACAAGTTCTATGGATTAAACAAACTATGAAATATATATAGGTTGAGTATGATGAGCCCATTCCAATCTATTGTGATAATACAAGTACCATCAATATGTCAAATAACCAGGTGATGCACTCCAATATGAAGAACATTCCAATCAAGTATCACTTTCTAAGGGAATAGGTTGCAGAGAAGAGCATATGAGTTGAATATGTGGGCATAAAAGAGCAAGTAGCAGACATATTTACAAAATCGAATCCACGGGAAGCCTTTGAGTATCTTCTTCATAGACTAGGAGTAATTTCTACTCCAAAATGAATGTTTTTGAATTCTTTTCTTATGTGTCTTATATGTACACGAGGACGCACCATAAATAGGACAATTTAGGTTGGGAGATCAGTTTTAGGAAGAGTTTTCTTAGGGGGAGAATCCATGTATGGAAATATACCTTTGCATTGATGAAAAAGTGGGAGAGATTTATCAAATGAAAATGTAAATGCTTGGAGAGACAACATAGGGGCATGTTTCCAAGGGGAGCGATTGTCACAAGGGAAGAATGAGATATATGACTTTAGAGTCATATCGTTTGTCAAAGGGGGAAATATTATTCATATGAAGGGGGAGAGAGTAATCAAAGACTTATAAATACAAAGAAAAATCAAAGGCATGTAGAGAGGTGGAGCAACCCCAAAGAGAGTTCAATCAGGGGGAGAATTCCCAAAGGGAGATACACTTTTCCATTTATGTCAAAGGGGGAGAGGTAGAAACATTGATGAGGAGTATAAGAATAAATTTTATCATGACTAAGTGTTTCCATCAATGCCAAAGGGAGAGATTGTCAGACTGTTGGCTTAGGTCAATGGACAATTGGTATGGAATATTGGTTTTCATTGATGTCAACTATTGTAGAGTGATATTGTAGATTGATGTCAACCCTTGGAGAAAGTTCGGTAGAGAATTCTGGTAGCACAAATGTTTGGGTAATGGACCCAAGATTGTTCCATGTATAATGGCATGAGTTTTAATATGTTTTAAGTTAAGACTATTCAATATAAATAGTACATGTCATTCAATTTCCGGTGGTATGTGGAATGTCGCATAACTCCTCACGGATAGAGATCTTTGGCCATGAGAAGTTGGACATCCCATGTTTCGGTAATGGATCAAAGTTTGTTTGATGGATAATGGTATGAGTTTTTATATATTTGCAAGAAATAATATTATATATGGATAGTACATGTCATTCCATTTCTATTGGTATGTGAAACATCACATAACTCCTCATAGTTAGAGAGTTATGGCCATGTGAATTTGGAGAACCCTCATGAGTCATCCAAAAGCCCCAAAAGGTCAAAGTAGTCAAAGTGGTTTAAGAGATTTTAGCAGGTAAATAATAAAGTGAAGTGATGGGTGTACTATAAGTCAAAGTGAATAAAAGATAAATTATTTAAATAATAAAGTTAATGGAGAAATTAGAAGTGGGTTAACCCTAAAATAAGGAAAGTGGGCTAAGATGGTTAAAAGGTAACCCCTTGAGGAAGCTTCATTGATATAACACTTGAATTTTATGGTGAAAAGGGATTAAATTGATCTATTATTGATTCACCGCCCCTCTCAGTAATCCAACAATTTTTTTCTGATGGCTTTCCTATGTATGGTGATTTCTTGTTTGCCAACAATTCCAAACACGAACTTGAAGACTTGCAATTAATATTTTTCCTTTGTTCTTCTTATTGTAAAAGAAAACCTTCCAAATCATACAACATAGGGTATTTTTCTATAGCCACAAGACTAGTAATAAACATTTCCTATTCTTCTAGCATTCCATTAAATGTTATAGTTACCAAATTTAAGCTAAATATATTTTCACCAATATCACCAAATTTATCTTTCAATTCTTTAATTTTAGAAAGAAAGTTATTGAAATTTTCATTTTCCTCCATTTTAATTGAAATAAATTTACCTTTTAGGAATAGAACTTGGTTTGTATTATCTATTTCATACAAACGTTGAAGGATTTCCCATGTCTCTATGTGTTTCTTTCATTCTTTGATATATGGAATAATATTGTCTTTCATATACATTTTAAGGACTTCTTATTTTCTTTCTTGGCACTCCAAATATTGCACTATGTTTGAAGAGGATTTAGGTTTGGTGTAATATGATTAATTTCAAACAATTAAAACAACAAGAAAACATACCCGAAGAATAACAAGAATATCCAACATACTAAATAAATTGTTCGACACACCGACCACACTAAGAGGGGGGGTGAATCAGTGTAGGGATATTTTTCCTCCTTTTCAAAACACCTTAGTTAGAAATCACCATTTACTCATCATTCATTACTTTCATTTATAACAAGTTGTATGTAAACGTATGTCAACAACAAATATCGTCAATAATCCATCACCCCAAAGAACATAAGATGTATGTACAAATTTATTTTATAATAATAATAATAATAATAATCTATTTTTAAGGTCATGACCAAGCCAACACACAAAATTGGTGTATGAGACCCCCTTGTTTGTGGGACAAGGGACCCCCCTCCGCTAAGCAATTTGACTGGTAAATTCTATGAAGGGGGTTCATTAAAAAAAAATGAATAGAGAAACAACTCCACAAGAGCACCAACTCTCAATGCAAGACTCAGCCTTCAAAAAGCAACACCAACTCAAAAGAGAAATCAATCTTCAACAAATACCAATATGGAAACACATACACAGCCTGTCAATAGTGAAACACGCATATGTACATGCCTTGTCAATAGTGCAACCTGCATATGTATGTGGCTTATCTATATTGCAACCTACACATGGATTGTGAAGAGATAGGGTTTTCTATCTCCTTGAAAACTGAGATCCTCTGTATCCTCTGTCACATCCACTTTTTCCTTTCAATGTCCAATATGTACCATAACCAATCACAAACACATCTATTCTATCCAACAACCTATGAATGCTCCTAAACCATACACCATACAATATGAATGTCCCTCAACCATTTACAAGTAACCATAATATGTATACTATGAAAACCATATCATTATTGTAACATAAGAGTGTTTCTCACTCATCCAATCATCCAACATATACCATATAACAACAACCATACCATAAATTCCTTAGGAATTCATCATACCATAAGAAAAAGTAACCATCAAAACAAACATGTAACTATACCGGAACATCTATGGAATATATGAGCCCATAGAATGTTGATTTGGAACTTACACCAGACTTCAGGAACCTGCCACCAACACTTTCTCAAACTTCTATGTATTTTCCCTCATGTATGCTACCTATTACACTGTCAGCTCGCATATGTACACACCCTATTACATTGATATCCTGTGTATATCTCACAAAGTAGGGTTTTTCAGTATCTCTAAAACTTTAAAACTTTCTTCATCATTACATCAAACTTATAGAACTTTTGACACGTCCATGAGTACCTGCAATGAATCTTTCACCAAGAATAGATCTTCAATATTCTCAAGAGATTAACTCATAAGAGACCTTTTCTTTCTTATTTATACTTCTCCAGGTTGCTTCCTCATATAACCAACTCTAACCAACTTCCTTCTCGTAGGGCTAACCCACTTCTAATGATTTTTCCACTTTTATCTCACTTTTCTACAAATAGTAAATTCTCCACTTCTAGTTGCAACTAAATTTTTTTTAATTTTTTTCTTGTTGCAACCACTTAACCCATGACTAACCAGTTTGAATTGTCAACATCTTCTAGTACCTTCTAGAATAATTTGGCTTCTTTGACCTTCCACGGTATTCTAGACAACACATGAGGGTTCTGCAACTTCACAAGGCCATAACTCTCTAACC
Organism: Picea engelmannii; assembly: GCA_009831015.1. Lineage (NCBI taxonomy): Eukaryota > Viridiplantae > Streptophyta > Pinopsida > Pinales > Pinaceae > Picea > Picea engelmannii. Next base: position 248,400 of record ML781958.1, on the reverse strand, counting down.
ATGAGGAGTTAGGTGATGTTCCACATATCACCAGAAATTGCATGAAGATATCTATCCATCTAGAATAGTGTCATGTACAAATTCATTGATATTCATTACAATATTCAACAATCAATACTTAGGTTCCTTAACAATACATCTAGGATGACTCAACCAATTAACCATTTGGACTTCCCAAAGCGTATTCCATTGAGGGGTTTGACCATAAGTGGACCACTTGTGATTTCATCCATTCGATACTTCCTATCATCCATGACAAGACAACAATGGGCAACCTTTACATCATCTTGTCCATACATCAATCCATGATAATACATCACTATGACACCAATTGATATATTTTACATCACTTACATCAACGAAAATCATAGGCCATAAATGATACTATGAAAACACATCAACACTTTTAGACCAATCATTTGACATCAATTACAACATAATGCAACAACCTCCCCCTTTGGAATTGATGGAAATACCAACATGTATGTCAACACCAATTATTGATGGCAACATGTATACATGGAAATGGTATTCATCAATAATCATCTCAATCACATCAATGTGACTATCTCTCCCCCTTTGATATCAATGGAAAATGATAGTTTTGTCCTTGGGGTTGCTGCCCCTGTCTGTTGCTCCATCATTTGAACAATCTCTCCCCCTTTGGATAAGGGATATCACTCTGATGAAATGTTGATGGTATGGAATAACTCCTCTTGGAATCATGTTGTTGCAACCAATAATGGGAAGAAAAATAACTCCCCCTGTAGGTATGTCTCTCCCTATCTTCTCTACAATATGAACAATATGATACTACTATAATCTGCTTCCGTTGAAAATTCTATTGTTCAACTGGAACATAGATCAACTACTCAATAATGATCTTCTCTTCTTATGAGCATCCTTGGACATGTCCATTCATCAATAATCCAAACTCATGAAATACCATACATTAAGTGTATACGAAACTTACATACCATCCCATGCCTGAATCATGATGCAAAATATATGTAGAAAATGTATCATGAACAAAGAATCAACCATGTGCACCCTGTACCATACCATGTCCCAACCATGCACATAAATAATGTAAATCAACCATGTACATGAACACCATACAATATACCATAAAATATCATCAGTGAAATGTATCAACCATATTCCAATAACATGTTCCAATTATGTGCTAAGCATATATCAATATCATCAACACATGCTTCTAACAATACTCAATAATGTGTCAAACCATGCATCGAACCATGAACCATAGAATCACCAAGATGTGTCTCATCATGTACTAACATCACCAAGTATGTACCATGACCTCATCAATATATGCATCCAAGCCATGTACAAAACATGTTCCAACATACATAAGCTATGGACCTCATCTATGTGCCATATCACTCATGATATGCATTTACCATAAAGCAAGTGTCCCAAACCATGTGTCAAGAAATGTATCTCAACTATTAAGCATCGATAAATGTATCAACCAAGAACCACAACAAGCATCTCAACTATCCCATACATCATGAGCCAAATTATATGCTAAACAAGTAATACCAATGATGTACTTTAACCAAGTACTATCACCCACAATCATATACCATATATAAGTTCATCAACCATGCACTAAGCATGTATCACCACCTATACCAAGCAAGTGCATCAATCATGCACAAAATATCAATAAGATATCCAATACACATATTCCATATTATTCATAAACCATGTGCACATGATACTGCTAGTAAGTGCCTCAACAAATGTACCAAGTATGTACTAATCATGCATCAACTATAGATCAAGATATGACTCATCAATTATGTACAACAAAATCACTTCATAAACTACATGCCCCAATATGTATCTCAACCACATGCCAAATGCATGCATCAAAAACATCCAACAAATATGCCTCTAACAATACATCATAATATATATCAATGGAGTTCACATATATACCATCCTTGTACCATAACAGATCTTCCTCAACCACCATTAACTACAATAAATACTAAGAATCCAATAGTATCTCTAAACATGTACCATAAGTGTGTCCCAATAGATCAATGATATCTCTAGATAGCATTATATCATCATGATATATCTCATTACCAAAGTGCCATAACTTCATTGTCATAAACAACATTGTTTCTAAATGGAAAATGCCTCAATCCATGCTCTAGATTTAGTACCATGAATCCAGGATAGGAGTAAATCATATACTTCAACACTCAACCATATTTCATCACCATACATACATTAAACATACATGAAACCATAGAATCATGAAAACCTGCAACAAACCATGTCATACCTTGCAAAATAGAGTTATATCATCAAATCATGTTGCACTGATCTGCATAGCCTTATTTTCCAGGATTTTACTACATATACATGACCTCTTACACATACAACTCACATATGTATGTGACTTATCTATAGGTCAAATAGCGCATGTATGCAACTTCTTCAACTAGATATCATGTATTCTTCTAAACATGTCAAGCTTGAGCTTGCTTCATGCATGACTTTATGTTCTGGTTGTTCAGTCTTCTTCACCCACTTCTAAAGGTGTACCAGCTTCTCTGAACTTGATCTCTAAGCATCCATCCTTTCATCATTGTCTTCCTTCCTAGTTTCATCTGTTCTTATTTCTATGCTATATGAATCATTCTTCATGGATTGTCTTCTTGTGTTCCAACAATCCTATGATTTTTGGCCAAACCCACTGCAATTCTAGCATATTATGGTCTGACAATAACCAACAATGTGTCCCACCTGACTGCATATCCAACACCTTAGGGTTTTATGAAACCTTACATTTTATTTTCTTCCATAATGTGTGCAATTCAAATCTTTGTGACTGGTGCAGGAGCATCCACACCTCATCAAGAGAGCCAACGTGTGGAGGAAAGAAAAGACAGCTGGAGAGCACCAACATTCAAACTTTGAAATATTTTGATATTTGGTGCACCAAACATTAATGCATTGGTGTAATGAAGCGCACTTGTACATTGTAACGGACCTTGAGAAGACAAGCTCTCGTCCTTAGGTAGCTGAGGAATTTATTAGATTTAATGCAAGTAGATAAATTAATTAAGTCTACATTAGACAGTTTTTCTTTCGAGAGGGAAAACGGAATATAGGCACCCTCCTTTGTATTATTGGAGATTATTCGAAGTAGCATTAGCATTCAGGAGCAAGGAAAGAGAAAATCAGAGAACTGGTGAAGAATCCCCATGTACAGATATTGAATTAATAGGAAAGCTTTCATTCAATTCCATGGCTGTGATTATTATCTGTGTGTTGTTGATATTATGATGTTGCATACTTGTTTTTGTTTATGCCTTCGTTGTATATGATGCATATGTAATTTCATGGCATATTAGAAATCTGGGAGAGAGGCGAGAATAAGTTTCAATTTGTTTCTCTGTTCGAGACAGGAGATTCCTGTATAGAGTGCAGTCGAATTCCTCCGCATAGAGTGCGTTGAGGGGGCTCTACATGTAAACTCTTATTCTTCTCTACCGGAATTGTGTTGGGTTATTCGAACCGTGCAGGGGAAGTGAAGGTTAGATTGATGTCTCAGAGGCAAGTCTGAGAAAAATAAGACATGACTTCTATTGTGAGGAGGACATAGAGTCTGGTTGAGTTCAACCCTTGAAAGTGGTTGAAGGTCGAGCATAAGTACCTTACGCAGAAGTCTTTTAAGAATCAGAGTTGGTGAAGTTCAAGAGAAATAGTCCCTTGTGATTTTCGGGAAAAAGGACCAGGAGAAGTTTCAGCAAGAAAAGCTTCGTAGCAGAAGGATTCCTCAAGAGGAAGAGAATCGACGACTTGAAATTGTCGAGGAGAAGCTACGCTGGAGCTAACACCTTGGCGTGAAAAGGATAAAATCCCATCGGGGTTTGGAATTCGGTGATTGAAGAGGTAAGGCGTAGAGCCGTTGGAATCGTGAGTCACGATTTCCGGAGTTAATCGAGACCGTCGATTGTGACAAGGGCAAGTGGCACGAGATCCTGGGGAGTTGGGACTCGGCACTTTAGAATTTTCATAGTCAAAAGGACCGTGGAGAAAGAGAGAACCCCTGAGTTGTGACGGGTCCCATAGGAATAGCGTGGAGTGCTAACACGTGGCATCAAACCTCGGCATTCAGAGTTTTGAAAGGTGAGTGAATCACGACCTTTCATATGCCGATTTCCCGATGGGGAAATCCCCGACAGGACTGAGTCGTTGACCATTGACCATCGGGGATCAGGGTTCGGAGGTTTGAATTGCATGGGAACTACACACAAGGTTCATGATAGGACGAACACCGATTTCCCAAGGAGCGAAGGGGAGATCGCCGAGGAGATAGTTGTGGGTAGCGAGAACTCCTGAGAGGAGTTGGAAGAGATTTGACTCTTCGGGCCTCTGAGACGAAGAAGGTCCTGGCGAGAGCAGTTGTCGCCGAGGGAAGGTTGCGTCAGAGTGGTATCAGAGCCTGAAATCTTGTCTGTACATTTCAGGTGAGAGAAGGTAAGGAGAAAAGGTAAATCACTCTGATACACACGACTTGCGTCAGAGTGGTATCAGAGCGGGATAGGATTTCTCTTTGTTCAGGTAGCAGAGAGAAGCGGATTACACCATGTCGCCAAGAAGAGAGAGGCAGTCACCTGATCGTGAAGATAGGGATGCCCGAAGGAGAGGAAGGCCGGTAGGGAATCCAGAAATGGAACGCCAAATACGAGATCTCAGGGCGAGACTCGAAGAAATGGAGACCACCCAAAGGCGTGGAGTCGGCGCAAGAGAGTTCAACGATTCCGAAGTTGAAGAGGAAGCTGGACACGATGCCAAAGAGGTCTCAGTAGAAGATGCCTCAACGGAGAGGTTGATTAGAGCCATTGCCAGAATGAGCTCGAAGACCAAGATGGACATTCCCATCTATGAGGGAAGTCTAGACGCGGAAGAGTTGTTGGATTGGATCCGAGCACTCGACACCTACTTCGATTACGAAGATATCGAAGAGGATAAGAAGATAAGACATGCTGTCACAAAGTTGAAGGGGCATGCAGCCTTATGGTGGGATGAGCTGCAGGCAGACAGACGTTCCAAGGGAAAACAGAAGATCAAGAGCTGGGATAGGATGATCGCTAAGATGAAAGTGAAATTCATCCCCAGAGATTACCAGATTACTCTGTTCAGGCGCATGTAGAACCTGAGACAGAAGATGATGACGGTGAAGGAGTACAACGAAGAATTTTACAGGCTTAACATTCGAGCTGGTCATCGGGAAAGTGATGACGAAAAGGTGGTGAGATACCTGAATGGATTGAGGTATGACATTCAAGACGAGCTGAGCATGGTTACTATCCGAACAGTTGAGGATGCATACCAGATGGATTTAAAAGATGAGGAGAAGTTGAGCCGCAAGCAGGGAAAGCGAGGGCGAGGCAGGAGCCAGTCCCGAGGCAAAGCAGTTGCCCCAGAAAGAACTCAAAAGCCCAAGGAGGGATGGAGGAAGCCTCAGGGTAAGACTGAGAGAGGTGGAACCTCACAGCAAAGGCAGCCACAAATTGAACAGAGGCAGCAATATGCTGAGCCGAGGAGGAAGCATACAGAGCAGGGTGGCGAATATGTTGACACCAACGTAATTCCTCGTACCCGAGGAAGAGGACAGGGAAGAGGAGAAGTTATCACATGTTTTACGTGTGGAAAAGACAGACATAAAGTCGTCGATTGTCCAGACAAGAAGATGGAAAGAAGTGAAGCTCACATCACTGAGGTGCAGAGGCATGATGCTGAGAGTGAAGATGCGGATAGCAGAAGATCGCTTGGGACGCATAAGATTCTGTTGGCACCTGAGAAAGAGGTGGACAGCTCAGTGCAGAGGAGCAGACTGTTCAGGACCGCTTGCACAGCCAAAGATAGAAAGTGCAAGGTGATCATGGACAGTGGAAGCATTGACAATCTCATTTCGACCGAGATGGTGGAAAAGATGGAGCTGGAAACAACTAAGCACCCGAGTCCCTATAAAGTCTTGTGGTTACAAAAAGGACACCGGGTAAGTGTCACAAAACAGTGCATAGTTAAATTTAAAATTGGGAATTATCATGATGAGATTCTATGTGATGTTATTCCCATGGACGTATGTCACATATTGCTGGGTAGACCATGGCAGTATGATAGAAATGTTGTTCATGATGGGAGGATGAACAAATACACCTTGGAGAAGGATGGGAGAGCCAATAGACTGCTTCCAATAAAAGATAAAGAAGTGAAGCCGGAAGTAACCAGCGCGATACTTCTCATGAGTGGGAAAGAGATTCTCACCGAGATGGAGAAAAATGAAGATCCACAATTCTTTGTTGTTAGGAAGCTGAGAATTGTCCTGACAAGCACAAGAGTGGACGACTTGCCAAAAGAGATTCAGGAACTGCTGGGAGAGTTCGCTGATATCATCGTGGACGAACTACCTCATTCGTTGCCACCGATGAGGAGTGTGAGTCACCACATTGACCTCATACCCGGGGCAAGCTTACCAAATAAGGCAGCGTACAGACTGACACCTCAGGAGAATGAGGAGGTCAAAAAGCAGGTACAGGATCTGCAAGACAAAGGACTGATCAGAGAGAGTCTGAGTTCGTGTGCTATGCCGACAGTACTAAGTCCGAAGAAGGATGGAGGCTAGAGGTTGTGTACAGACTCCAGGGCGATAAATAAAATCACCATCAGGTACAGATTTCCACTGTCGAGAATGGATGACTTGATGGATTGCCTGAGTGGGGCAAATTACGTTTCAAAGATAGATTTGAAGAGCGGATATCATCAGATCCGGATGAGAGAGGGGGATTAATGGAAGACAACATTCAATACAAACGAGGGTTTGTACAAATGGTTGGTCATGCCGTTTGGTTTGACAAATGCGCTGAGCACATTCATGAGGCTGATGAATGAAGTCCTGCGGGAATCCATTGGTAAATTCATGGTCGTGTATCTGGATGACATATTAATTTTCAGTAAGACCAAGGCTGAGCATTTGAGGCATTTAGCCATTGTGATGAGGAGGCTACAGCAGGAGAAGCTGCTGATAAATTTGAAGAAGTGCTCATTCATGTAGACAGAACTCATTTATTTGGGTTTTGTAATCTCGGTGAATGAATTAAATATGGACCCTGAGAAGGTTGAGGTAATCAGGAAATGGCCATCGCTGAGGAATGTTTTTGAGGTAAGGAGTTTTCATGGTTTAGCTAGTTTCTATAGAAACTTCATTCGGAATTTCAGTGGAATTAGTGCAGCAATGATGGACACCGTGAAGAAGTGACATAATTTTTTTCATTGGACAGCAGAGGCTGAAAAGAGCTTCAATCTATTGAAGCGAAAGATAACTGAGCAGCCAATTCTGGTGCTGCCAGATTTTAAGAAAAAATTTTAGGTGAAATGTGATGCCAGTGGATATGTTGTTGGAGGGGTCCTGAGTCAGGATGATAGACCTGTTGCCTATTATAGCGAGAAGCTGGATGATGCAAAGCTGAAGTACTCCATGTACGACAAGGAATTCTATGCCATCATACAGGCATTGAAGAAGTGGAGGCATTACTTGATACCCAAGGAATTCGTTTTGTACAACGATAATCATGCGTTGCAGTTCGTGAGTCAATAGGATAAGTTGAACCAAAAGCATGCGAAATGGGTAGAGTACATGCAGAATTTCACGTTTGTGATAAAGCACATTTCGGGGACTGCTAACAAAGTAGCTGATGCTTTGAGCAAGAAATGTTTGTTGTTGTAGGAGTTCAGAGTCAAAACCTTGGGTTTTGAAAATCTGAAAGATATGTATGCAGGTGATGCAGATTTTGCAGAAGAATACGAGGCAGCCGAGAATCCGGTTCTTAGGGATCGGAGCCCATGGATTGATTACATGATCCAGGAAGGGTTGTTGTTTAGAGGCAATCAACTGTGCATTCCAGATTGCTCCATGAGGGAGAATTTGGTGAAGGAAAAACACAGCGGAGGATTAGCAGGTCATTTCGGACATGATAAGACATTCGCCAAGCTGAGCGAATCATATTATTGGCCGGGGATGCACACAGATGTCAAACGGTTTGTTGACAGATGCAGGATATGCCAACATGCGAAGGGCCGAAAGAAGAACACAGGGTTCTATCAACCATTCCCCATACTTGAGAGGTCGTGGGAGGCGATCAGCATGGATTTTGTGCTAGGACTATCGGGAACACAAAGAGGAGTGGATTCCATCTTTGTAGTGGTGGAAAGGTTATCGAAGATGGCACATTTCATACCGTGTCATAAGACCAGTGATGCAACCCACATCGCAAATTTGTTTTTCAAAGAGATCGTCAGATTGCATGGATTTTCGAGGAGCATAGTCTCAGATTGAGACACAAAGTTCATAGGTCATTTTTGGAGGACCCTATGGAAGAAGCTGGGTACTAATTTGGCTTTTAGCTCAGCATACCATCCGCAGACAGATGGACAGACGAAAGTAGTCAACATAAGTCTAGGAGATCTTTTGAGAAGCTTGGTGACGGAGCACCACAATAGTTGGGACCAGATATTGCCATAGGCAGAGTTTGCTTACAATGACTCTGTGAACAGGAGCACAGGTAAGAGTCCATTCCAGATTTTGTATGGGACACAGTCGAGGGTAGTTTCTGAGCTCAGGGAGTCAGGGCAGGCTGAAACCAGCAGCACGAGGGATGAAGAGTTCGCTGAAGCGATGGAATAACTTCACGCGGAGGTGAAGAAGCGATTGCAGAAGTCCAATCAGGAGTATAAGCACAGAGCCGATCAGCGGAAGAGACAACTTCAGTTCGAAGTTGGAGACAAGGTTTTGGTGCATTTGAGAAAGGAAAGGTTCCCAAGGGGAACGTATAACAAGCTCAAGATGAAGAAAATCGGGCCATGCAGAGTCCTGAGAAAGTTCGGAGAGAATGCATACGAGCTTGAGTTGCCAGAGGGAATTGGGATATCTCTGATTTTCAATGTTTTGGATTTATACCCATACAGGGCAGGAGAAGAAAACACTGGAGTTGAAGAACCAGTGGTCCAGTGGCAGAAACAATTGCCAATTGCACAGAAGCCTCAGATGGAGTGTATTCTGGACAAGCGAGTGGGAAGGAAGACCAGGAGAAAGCAATATTTTGAATACCTGGTGAAGTGGAAGAACCACCCAGTGGAGGATGCTAGCTGGGAAATAGAAGCAGTGATACAAAAGCATGGGCAGACTGTGCAGGAGCTCATGGATAGGAGCCCATGAAAATTTTCGAGCCGAGGAGTATGATGCAGGAGCATCCACACCTCATCAAGCGAGCCAGTGCGTGGAGCAAAGAAAAGACAGCTGGAGAGCGCCAGCATTCAAACTTTGAAATATTTTGATATTTGGTGCGCCAAACATTAATGCATTGGTGTAATGAAGTGCACTTGTACATTGTAATGGACCTTGAGCAGACAAGCTCTCGTCCTTAGGTAGTTGAGGGATTTATTAGATTTAATGCAAGTAGATAAATTAATTAAGTCTAGATTAGACAGTTTTTCTTTCGAGAGGGAAAATGGAATATAGGCACCCTCCTTTGTATTATTGGAGTTTATTCGAAGCAGCATTAGCATTCAGGATCAAGGAGAGATCAAAGCAAAGAACTGGTGAAGAATCCCCATGTACAGATAGTGAATTAATAGGAAAGCTTTGATTCAATTCCATGGCTGTGATTATTCTCTGTGTGTTGTTGATATTATGTTGTTGCATACTTGCGTCTGTTTATGCCTTCATTGTATATGCTGCATATTTAATTTCATGGCAGATTAGAAATCTGGGAGAGGGGTGAGAATAAGTTTCAATTTGTTTCTATGTTTGAGCCAGGAGATTCCTGCATAGAGTGCAGTCGAATTCCTCCGCATAGAGTGCATTGAGGGGGCTCTACAGGTAAACTCTTATTCTCCTCTACCAGAATTGTGTTGGGTTATTCGAACCGTGCAGGTGAAGTGTAGGTTAGATTGAAGTCTCAGAGGCAAGTCTGAGAAAAAGAATACATGACTGCTATTGTCAGGAGGACATAGAGTCTAGCTGAGTTCAACCCTTGAAAGTGGTTGAAGGTCGAGCATAAGTAGCTTACGCAGAAGTCTTTTAAGAATCAGAGTTGGTGAAGCTCAGGAGAAATAGTCCCTTGTGATTTCCGGGAAAAAGGACCAGGAGAAGTTTGAGCAGGAAAAGCTTCGGAGCAGAAGGATTCCTCAAGAGGAATAGAATCGACGACTTGAAATCGTTGAGGAGAAGCTACGCCGGAGCTAACACCTTGGCGCGTGAAGGATAAAATCCCATCGGGGTTTGGCATTCGGCGATTGACGAGGTAAGGCGTACAGCTGTTGGAATCGCGAGTCACGATTTCCCGAGTTAATCGGGACCATCAATTGTGACAAGGGAAAGTGGCATGAGATCCCGGGGAGTCGGGACTCGGCACTTCAGTGTTTTCATAGTCGAAAGGACCATGGAGAAAGAGCGAACCCCCAAGTTGCGATGGGTCCCACAGGAATAGCGTGGAGCGCTAACACGTGGCATCGCACCTCGACATTCGGGGTTTTGAAAGGTGAGTGAATCACGACCTTTCATATGTCGATTTCCCGATGGGGAAATCCACGAAAAGACTGAGTCGTTGACCGTTGACCATCGGGGATCAGGGTTCGGAGGTTTGAATTGCACGAGAAGTGCACACAAGGTTCGCGATAGCGCGAACACCGATTTCCCGAATAGCGAAGGGGATATCGTCGAGGAGATAGCTGTGGGTAGCGAGAACTCCCGAGACGTGTTGGAAGAGCTTTGACTCTTCGGGCCTGTGAGACGAAGAAGGTCCTGGCGAGAGCGGCTGCCGCTGAGGGCAGGTTGCGTCAGTGACCATATTCATTACATGAGTAGAAGTGACCATGAAATACATTTTCATACATTTTCTTTGGTGTGCACCTTGAAGGTGTCTCTCTTTTGAATTTTCTTTGAGGTGTAAATATGGCTTCTTGATGTCTTCCTTTATTTCTTCTTTTGAATGTTCCTTTTCTTTGTGTAGATGGTTAACTTGCAACATTGCTTCCATCCTTTGAGAGTGAAGGACTTACCTCATACTAATTATAAGTGCTAGATTCAAGATGTATACCTTCCTTGTTGTATCCAAGACCTCATTTATCATTTGGATATGTTTGACTATCTAGGATCTCATCTGATATTATTGAGTTGTTCATGAACTTGATGTGAGTGGTTCACTTCTCTATTTTCTTTTTAAGACCAACAACTTCACCTTCAAACTTATGGCATGACTCTTCCTTTTCATTTACTTGCTTCTTCAATAATTCATCTATTCTTTTGGCTTCTTCAATTTTGGTCTTAAGATTGACATTAACTTCAAGACTCTTTCTAAACTCAACGTCTACCTTCTTCTTTTCTTCTATTTCATTGTTTAGTCTTTTGATCACTGCGTCTTTTTCTTCTAATTGAGTCTTTTTACTTTAATCTTGTTCTTTGAGCATTTTATTTAGTTCCCTAACATGCTTTGGGTACTTTTCTAGGACTTCGTTGGTGTATTTTTAAAGATAGTCAAAAGAAATTGAGTAATGTCTTATTTCACTACTAATGTTGTAACAAATATTGAAATTTTGGCTTTCGATCAGTTACGAGAATGAATGGAAGCATTGGAAGTGGAACAACCGCATACATCGAGCATTAAGCCACATGGAGAAAAATCTCACGAGTCTAGGTTTTTTACCATCGGAGATTTGGCTGACACAGATATCCTAATAACTATAACTCTAATCCCCAAATTCACTAAAGTATTAAAGGATAAGCCGGGTTAATTAAAGAATAAGAATGATTAATGTTGACAAGTCTCATCGGGATTTTGCAACTCGAGTTGCCTTCGCTCTTTAAGTTTCAAGTTTATGATTTCTGAAAACCAGAACGTTTGTGTTTTAACTTTTAATCAATCCCATCGCAATTTCGATATTCAGGATTTCTCGCGTCAAGTGTTATCGAAGTCCCGACACTTAAATCCATGAAAGGTTAAAGATTAATTGCTAATCGTGATTAATTAAGAGATTAAGACAAATGATTATCAACTAATTAATCCCATTGTGATTTTGAGATTCAGGATTCCTTGCATGTCATAAATCTTGAAGACATGATACCCAAAACCCCGAAACCCGAAAACCCAAAAACCCAAAATCGAGACTCTAGTCATATGCAAAGAACGACCTTGGGAAAAAAAAACAACACTTTTTCTCATCCTTAGGGAGTCCATTTTCCATGTTCGAATAGTTGATCGACATATAAAGATCCTAAGATTTCCAGTGGTTTCTTCATAATTTCATTTGGATCTTGTGAAGGCAGTCAAAAGTCCCCCGCAAGATGAGGTTCGTTTTCTAAAATGTGGCATTTTTTACTGTGTTGAGTCATCATTTTCAAATGATGATTCTGAGCGGCTCGAGGATCATTTTGAGAAACGGTCAGAGGTTTTTGTGCTTAACACATCGAGTATCAAAATCCTCTCTCAGTTTTCCTAAATGTGTTACATATTGGGATAATCGAATCCATCTCCGAGCGCTAATTTTTAGATCTCATATTTTCATGTTTTGACACATGTTTGTAAAATGCAGATATGAGGAAAATGAAAATGGATATCAGGGAACTGAGAGAGGTTTTTTTTCAGAATAAAAATATGCATAAAATCCTATTTTATTTTATACACATATGTATCTATTCGAGAGATACAGAGTCGTAATCGGAGCCCTAGTTTTTAGCAGTTTGGCCCATTTTCTATGGCAGAAAGTTTCAAGTATTGGTTGTAACTGTTGTTATCTTTTAGATTAGAGAGGATTTCAACCTCAATACATATATGAGGATTGTTTGTAAAAGAGAAGGAGAGGATTAGACTACTGGGTTGTAGAACTTGTTATCATGTTTAATAAAAGAGTGTATAGCATTTTCGATCTATGTCAGAGATTCTTGTGATTTTGTTTGTAGATAATGTCTTATTGCTTATTTTTCACATCATTTCACTTGGTTTTATTTCCATTTGATTTCCAATTTGTAACTGTATTTGTAATGGAATTCATCTGTTTGTTAGATGCTCTGTTGTTGGACAGGTTATAGGTTATTTCTTGCAGAGATATGAAGGATCATAATTCATCCTTGCTAGATGCTCTATCCCAACTATCTCTATCCCAAATATTAAAATGAATACCTGCCCAACCTAACCTACAATGTTAGGACCTCTAGGACACAAAAGAAATTCTCAATCCTAGGATTCATCCTATTGATTTTGACCATTTAAGGTCTCAGGCTTGGCGATTGTTCTGAGGAGCAAGGAGGTGTCTACATGCCACTAACGCAATCAAGTTGAAAACCAATTAGCTCAATCAATCAACACCATTATTGTTCATGGCGCAAGAGAATTTAATTAATAAATCAATCATATAACAACATAGGTTAAGGCGCAAGTGTAATCAACTTTATTTATTTTCATGTGACAAGAGAAAACATCTATTTTATTTCAATGCATAGGATTAATCCATTGCTAAATTCAACAATAAATCAACATTATTTCCAAGGTGCGCACGTGATCTAACTACCTAATTAAACATAAATCAACATCATTCAATGTATGCAATTAATTTAATCATGTAGGAAATCATACCTCAACATTATTACAGTTTGTGTGAGTAATATGAAAGTGTAATCATTTATGCATCATCATTAGTCCATAGCACAAGGCAATCTAATTGCTTAATCATCAACATAATCCATGACGCAAAGAGAATCAACTTTGTTTTTAGTGGTTCAAGAGATTATAATTACTTATCATTCATATGTCAACATTAATAATGACGCAAGGGTAATCAACTTTATTTTTAGTTGCGCGACAGATTATAATTACTTGATCAATCATTGTTAATAACATGTTTTCCTCCTTGGGGTCACATATAATAGGGGTTCGTTGTCCCACAAACAAGGAGTCTTGTACACCAATTTGGTTGGACCTTAAAATTAGATTATTATTATTATTAAAAGGTAAAAATAAAATTCATTGTTTTAACACTTCAACAAATCACCATTTACCCCAATATAGCTATATATGGGTTTAATCAATTCAACAAATCATTATTATCTATATATATACATTTATCATATTGTAAGTGTATTCAAATATATGATTTTAAATTTAGATGATGAAATGTTAATTTAATATTATTTAATTTGTTTTTTAAATGTTAAGTTGGTCTGATCCTCCATCATAGTACTAAGATGTATGAGCAACTTATGACTATCAAATTTTAACAACACAATACATCATTATCTTAAGCATCACTCTTTTAGGTTGAAAGGATCTTACATGAGGTTGAAGTTGAAAATGAAAACTTATCTCTATAATATGTACATGATGCCAACAAAATTGCATGATATATAAAAAAAAGTTAATGCTTCAAATATTACAAAATAATCATGATATTACTACTTCAAATATTACACAATAACCATTAAAACCCAACGCCAACTATCATCTCTGAAGTCGATGGAGAATCACTCCAAGGGAAGGAGGCAGTCATTTAGAAACTGCAAAGATAATTAAGGGAAATCTTGAGTGGGATCCGCCCAAAGCGCAGAGAATGATGGGTGATGTTTTGTACCAAGAACGCATATATTCAAAGGAAAATCACAAGGTGTAACCCCCAACATGCAGGGCATATTCACATGAAAAAAAACACAGAAACAAGGTAAATCACAAGGTGTTTCCCCCCCAACATGCAGGGCATCTTACCATGCAAAAAATGCAGAGAAACAAAAGAGACAATGCAAGGTGGATTCCCCCCCAACATGGAGGGAATATTTATTCACAAAATAGTAGAGGAACACAAGGTAAATGCAGGGAATTTTCCCCCAACACACAGGGAATTTTTAATCATGAAAATAGCAGAGGAACACAAGGTAAATGCAAGGCGTTTCCCCCCAAACACATAGGAAATTTTTAATCATGAAAATCATAGAGGAACACAAGGTAAATGCAAGGTGTTTCCCCCCCAACACACACGGAATTTTTAATCATGAAAATCACAGAGGAACATAAGATAAACAGAAGGTTTTACCCCCCCCAAACACACATGGCATTTTAATCATGAAAATCACAGAGGAACACAAGGTAAAAAAAATGTGTTTCCCCCCACCACACATTGCAATTTTAATCATGAAAATTGATGAGGAACAAAAGGTAAACACAAGGCGTTTCCCCCAAACACATGGCATTTTTAATCATGAAAAACACAGAGTTTAAAAGGGGATGGACGCAAGGAGATTCAAGTGTTGCATTGGACAAAAATGTAATGATCACGTCGTTATGATAACAAGCGACATACAACAGGTCAATTTTTATTTTATTTTAGTCTTGTGCTAGGAAAGTACAACATCATAATAAGAGTATTATCATTGAGCCATCAATCACATGTATTAATTATTCAATTAATTATTTCATGCTAGAGTAAATATTTCCAGAACATTCACAAGCCAACTTAAATGAAGTGTGAGATAAAACTAGTAACTAATCAGTCATGTGCACATAAATTAAGGCGTAGTGAATTGAACACGATTTGACAATTATTCCAAGGCACACGAGAGTTCTGAGATCTAAATTATCATTCGTTACAATAATATTTCAATGCGCACAAGAAGAGTAATATCAAAACCTCATACAATAGATTATTCAAATGTGCATTTAAACTTATTAGCTAAATTAAAACATGCACCATCATTAACAAATATGCGCAAACATCGCAATTACAATCACAATAATATCCATGGCGCCAGTAAATCATCAATTAGGTTCAATGTGCGAAGAATTCAAACAATAAATTCAATCAAAATTTATTTTTAACATCCAAGATGCGTGTGATCCAAGTACTGAATTGGACATAAATCGACATCATTACAATGAGTGCAGTTAATCTAAGCACTTAGGAATTCCTGCATCCACATAGTTAGATTATGCCCGAGTAGTTGAAGGCATAATCAATGGATTTTATGGTGCGATAGTAAACTAAACCCACTATCATCCATACATCGCATTTAATCAAGGCGTAAGGTAATTAACAATTTATAATCCAAGGCATAAGAGAATCATTACTAAACCAATACTAGACACAAAACCTAATGCGCAAGAATTCCAACCATCCTTAACTCTCATACAGTATATCGAAACAAGCTAAAGCATTCTAAAATCAATCAAGATATTCAATAACGCAACGAAATTACATTCGTTACTTTTTAATCATGCAAGCCCTAAGATCTAACCATCAATCCATAAGCGCAAGAATCCAACTCCAAAAAAGTGTCATGTAAAACATATCAATCGATGCGTGCAAATTTTAAACTCCACAAGTCTTATTTTAAGTGATGGTCTTGACCATGAGCATTCCCTCAATGATAATCTAAAACATATTCTTAATCAATCTACAAGTGTCCTAATTAATTTACCTTAATATCACTAGGTTTTTTCAATTTCCATCTTTAATACGGTTATGTTCATCTTTAAAATTTTCCCAACCTTAGTATTAATATGAATCTTATTCCCTATATTAATATAAATTAGTTGTTTGAACTCAAATTGGAACTTGTTTCAACTTGGACAACAACTTTGTTTATCTAAAGGATTGAACTAAAAAAACATAAATCATAACTTTTTTGTGAACTTGGTTCCTCCACCTCAAATTGATATAAGTTTAGCTCCTTATAATTATACTTTTTATAATTACTTTTAAAACTTTTTAATGATATTCCAATATACCTCAAGTAACTGCAATTGATTTAAAGGTAATTGCATCTGAATTAATTTGGCAACCTAATTAAAAGTAATTGCATCTGAAATAAACTTTAACGAGAATAAAGTCTCAACTGATATATAGTTTAATAAAATTAAAATCAAAGATCAATTAATCTCAATAACAGTGAGGCCACAAGGGCACATCACCCGTGAGTCTATGCTCACATAATCTATTTTAATTAATGTAAATCAATTACATATATATAGCACAAACAACCTTGAACTGACCTCCTACAAAGGTGGATCTAAAACCACCACAAACCCTAAATTGGACAGGCACACAACAACTTAGTTACGTAAATCTTAACTAAGCATCCTAATTTCTACATTATTCCAACACTCCCCCTTAATGGAGAAATGGATTTTCTACCAAACATAACAGAGAAGAACATAACATGCTTGCTGGTCTTAGTCTCAGCTAAGCTTACAAATGAACAATTTCATCTTAACATTTCTTGATCTTAGATAGTGATGTAGATGGAGCTTATTCCTTGGCTTGCTACACCATATATGTTTCATCTTGACTCCGTTCTACTTCATAGCCCTTTTTGCTTTGTTCCTAGGCATTTTGGAATTTGACTTCTGCTTATTGTTCTTTGTCCTCAACACTTTTGTATTTTCTTTGTCCTGAGAACATTTGTCTTTAATGTTCGCAAATGCTTCCAACTCCACATAAATATGTTGCTCCCATTTCTGAATACAATCAACAATGTCCTGCTCAATCGACTCTTGTAACATTAGCTCATAGTAAAACTTTATTTCTTCACGACTCCACTTTACAAAAACTGACTCAATTTCTATATCTATAATGCAGTCTTCTTCTTCAGTGTCCATACATTCCTCATCATAATCTAATGTTTCTTTCCATTCATCATAATATTGTTTTTGAAGCCATTCCTCAATAAATTCTAATTCTTCATCAAGCTTATCTGGCACTTCACCTAAGTGCTTCACATCGCATTCTTCCTTAGTAAACCTTGCACACTCAAAAGCATTCATTAGAATATCAATACAATTTTTTCTCATTTCATTTTTCTCTTCTAAGAGAGCTTTTTGATTTTTCTCCTCTTCATCTAACTTCTCTTCCTTCACTGCAACAATAAAGTTGTCTTCCACTTGATTTGTGTATGCAAGTGGATCATTCTTCTCTCCAAACAACAACTCATAAATAAGATGTTTCTCATGCATCAATTTTGACCACTCTTCATTAGATGAATTGTCTTTATCAAATTTGACTTCATATGTCTCTCCTTCAAAGAGATCTTCCTCCACAAGGTTTTCATTCTCATTATCACAATCAGCTACATACACACTTTCATCATCAATCATTGCGATTTTAATGCAATCATTTCCAGTATTTATTTTAGTTATAAGACTGACAATACAATCATCATTATTCACAGCTATCTTGCCCCCCCTCGCACTAAACTTCATCTCTAGATTATCCCAAAACATTTTTGCATTCTCTATTTCACCAAATTCATATAACATAGCAGAGAGGATGCTATTATTCAATGCTGAACTAACAAGATATAATGTTAATTTATCTCTTCTCTTCTCAGTAGGATCTTCATAACCGTTTTGAACAAATTCCCATAAATCTACTGATCCAAGTAAACCTTCCATTTTCATTTTCCAAAGATCAAAATTTTTACCTGAAAATGATGGTAAAACTGGCATTAACCTTTTCATTATTGCATTGATTTCTTCATCTTCATCAATATGCTCCAGATCCGCAATCTGATCCTGGTCTCCATCATATATGTGTTCCTCTGCTACTGTTGAAGGCACTTTATATTTACCTGCAAAATATATTTCTTGTTGATTCTTCCTCCACATGTGTTTCAGCTCTCTCCGGAGCTGTTTAATTCTCCTTTGATGACCCATTCCTTCACATTGAGTGTGAATGGGGTTGCAGAATCTGTATTGATGCGTGTTGTTCACTGTGTGTGAGGGTGCCTGAAAACAAGTCACACACAGGTGTAATCGTTGTGCAAAGAGCCATTTTTTCGTTTTCTAGAGAGCGTTTGGTCATACACCGTTGTAGGGCGTAAGCCAGAGAGAGCGCAAGTTGTGTCTGCGTGGGGGCGGAGGAGATTGCCGTGTGGAAGAGATAGCTGTGAGGAGAGGTGTGACCTACACATGGAGATGGTTATGGTGCGTGTTGCTGGAACTGGTGCGTGGAGATGCGCACGATTTGTGGCCGAGTGTTGTGTACGTGCGAGCTGAGTGTTGATTGTTAATGCAACGAGTCTATGCAATCTGCATGGAGTATACCACAGTTTCTTATTTCAAAGTGAGACAGATGCTTGTGTTCTCCTGTGGAGGCCGAGAAAACGTTTGTTGAAGCGGATCGTTGTTCTTCTAAGGAGGCAGATCGTTGTCTTCGTGCACACTGCGTGGAGGCTGAGGGCATCGAGGAAATCATAGCTCACCTTGGTTGATTATTCATGTGTGTGGAGGAGTCTGCACTACCGTTGTGGTTGTTGGCTTTCTCTGATACCAAATTAAAATCAAAGATCAATTAATCTCAATAACAGTGAGGCCACAAGGGCACATCACCCGTGAGTGTATGCTCACATAATTTGTTTTAATTAATATAAATCAATTACATATATATAGCACAAACAACCTTGAACTGACCTCCTACAAAGGTGGATCTAAAACCACCACAAACCCTAAATTGGACAGGCACACAACAACTTAGTTACTTAAATCTTAACTAAGCATCCTAATTTCTACATTATTCTAACAAATAATTCTCATGATTCACTCCTATACATGGAAGGGACCTAAGGTTATGAGGAGGCATATCAGAGGTATTTATGAGGAAGGCGTTGGTGCTAACATCGAGTTGGTGACAAGGAATTCGCTGGGTAAGGAGGTAACTTAGTTGGAGTAAAATGTCAAACGCAGAAGGAGCGTCCTTCTACCCACATAGGTAAAAACTGTCTGAATGAGAGAGAGGCGATCGATATGCTGAGAAAAGGGCTATAAAAACGTTGAGAAAAAGAAATCATGTAGACACCATCTGTATGAGGTGATAAATGCTAAGAGAAGGTCTGAGGCTGAGGTTAGAACGCGGAAAGAATCTAGTGGAAAAAGGGTTGAAGGGCGCTGATCGAAGGTGATACCAAAACAGTAATTCCCTTACACACCAAAAGGGTAAAGCCATTAAGAAAAAATACTAAATGGCCGAAGGAAACTTGGGATAAAGGCAATGCGAATGCACATTCACTGGCAGCATTCCTCATGGAAAAATCGCTAAGGAAATCTGGAGATAAGGGCAGGGTGAAAATGCTCCTCCTGGGAAAAACGTAAGCACAATGCAGAGAAAAGAAAAAAATATAATCACCAAGGGATTTTCCCCCTCCCAACACACAATGTATCTCTAACAACAAAAACGCAGAGGTAAAATTAGAGAACGAAAATGCAGGGGAGCGTTATTATGAGATTAAATGGAGAATCACATTAAAAGGGTCATCTATCTAGCTTGCGAAAAGGGAATAAAACAAATACAAAGAGAGAAATGCATGCAACCCCAGGCCATTCGAAGAGAAGGACGCAAACAATGAGAAAATAACCAAGCCAAGGAAATCTAAAGATGGGTTTAAACCACACAATCAACCATAGTAAAATAAAAATCTCCGATTAAAATAACAAAACCGTGGGGTTTACAATCCCGAAACAACGTAGAGGAAAATATGGTGGTGCGTAGGGAAGGTAACGCAATCCTCAAAAATAGCAGAGAGAGGCTTGCAAGACTGAGGATGTAACTCGGTAATAACACCATGTTTTACTTGAGAAACACAAAGGTTTAAATTTGGTGTGCCAAGATGGGTCTACCAAGGGGATCCAAAATAATTTTATGAACAATTAATAACTCAAACAACTCCTTGAACTTTAGTCATTCTACAACCATAAAAATATAAGAATTTCTCACTACTCAAGTCACGCAAGATTCAGTGTTCAACAATAGAGATATAAATTCTTAAGAGCTAGAAGGCCCTTTTCCTCCCATTTAGCACTCATGCTTAATTAAGAAATATCATGGCATCATCGACAAGGATGACGCTGGCCTCCCTCCTTCATTCTCCCTCTCGCTAATCGTAGAGAACTCATCGGTATCTCCTAGCCAACACTAGGGGTACTCTTATTCCCCCTAATCCCCCGAGCGGAAAAGGGGCCACACACAAACCAAAGAAAGCTATCTCCCATCTTGCCTCACAAGGTTGAGCTACCACTCTCTATTTGAGCTGGGCATTTCAACTCCCACAATAAAAATCAGTCAAGAGTAAAATTTGGTGATAAATCAAGAGTTAAAAATCAGTCAAGAGCATACGTGATCCACTCCCCTCCTTTGTCATTTATTTTATAGAGTTCTCTTAGTGACTAGTTTCCAAATGCACATTTATTTCTTTTATTAAAATTTAATTAGGAAAATTCTACCCCATACACTTTTCACCCAATCCCTTAGTTGCACAAAAGTTTTATTTTATTTATCAAATTAAATTTCCAATTTCCTTCACCCACCTAAAAGTGTTCCTAAAAACGCTCCTCGATGTCCCTTTATTCCCTCACATTCCTTTAATGAATGACGCATTTCTAAAATCTTGGTTGAGTTTGAAATTGGAAAGTTTTCTAGACTAGATTCCCTTCTATGTTCCACATTTCTTTTGTATTTAAGTTTGCCCTTTTTGGTCTAAGTTATAAATTAACAAGTTTTACCCAAAGCCAACAATTAATCTTCTAAATAATTTGATCCTCCATTACTTTTTTTTTTAATTTATTTTTTATGTTTGATTTTTCTTGTTGAATTAAATTTTAGTTCTCATGACCTACTTAGACCTAGGATTTAAATTCAACTAGGCTTAGCAAAATTGTTTTTAAGGGAAATATTATAATCTTTAAACTTTACTCATGCAACAATTAGCTTAAGGTTGACCAGGTTAAAAGGAGATATTGTTTTCTAGGTACCTAGGTTCACTGACTCACCAGTGTTAAAAGACCGAGATGTTCCCTTCAAGATGCACTACATGTTGCAAGGGTGCCACTTGCCTTTTATCTGATTTTGGTAGACGTCTACCCTTGGAGTCAATACTGCGTCAAGAGACCTTGTGGCAGACTAAGGGCCTCTAAGGAATAAGGACCCTGCCATATTGTTCGTCCCTTAGAATCATCGCGAGCGACTTTCTCAGTCCACCCTCACGACATCGTGGATATCTTGAACTAAGTAATCGTTAACCTACAATTCGAGCCATGGCGAGAGTGCTAGTAGGTTGTGGTAGGGTTTTTGCCACACCTCTCCCTCAATATCTTGGGTGGTCATGTATGACCCATTTACTCCAAATGTGAGTTTGATTAGTAAGCTATCGTCAGACTGCATCCATCAATGAAACATGTGAGCAATCCATCAACAACATCATAAGATACGAGTCATATGTCACATATGCAATAACATAAATACGAAAACCATAAAAAATCCACTCCCTAACTCAATATGGAGTCCAAGGAGGTTCATACATGCCATTGTCATCCCCAAACTGTCAAGAGTCCCACACACTCAGGAGAAACCAGTTTATAGAACCTGTCGACATATATATAATCAAATAACATATCATCATATCCACAACATCATCATAATCCATAAGAGAAACAATGAATCATATAATGAACTGGATCACTTGCACGCAAGTGTCCTCAACGAATAAGTTGCATTAGGTGCATGAAAGAGAGGCATTTTACATACACCCCCTCTCGTTTTAAACTCCTCCCCAAAGTTTCAGAGCATACAAGTACATAAATAGAATATCTCACAATATCTAAATGTCTAGGTATCAAATAAAAATGGAAATTGTTGATACATATCATATGCGTCCTCCCAGGTATCTGAGTGTGGACTATAATTTTCCCATTAGACCTTGACCTGATCGAATGTTCGACACCCTAGACTTCAAATGCAATGGTCCAGGAAGAAGATTGACTCCATAGTGACCACACCCTCACCCAACATCTCCCAATAACTCAAGTCAATCACATGCGTAGGATCACTGAACTAAATTCACACACAGATACAAGATAAACATCTTTCATATGCCTCAAAGAATGAGGCACGGCTAGACGTTAGGCCCTTCATAATTATGGTCACACGATGTGCATCGACAAAACCCTTCTACCGATCTTGTGTTTCTTCCAACCCTTTTTCTTACCGTTTTTATTTGTTCTTCCAATTATTGGATCACTTCTGGTCCTACCAGGACCCCATCCTCAAATAATTTCCAACTCAAGGAAGCTCACATGGTCATCCATAAATAAATACACATTGCGACATCTTGATGGTTCCTTGATGGATGTTGTTGTAAGGAAACTCTACTAGTGACAAGAATGATTCCAAACATTTTTGTTGGTCCAACACATGCTTATGGAAAACAACCCTCCCAATATTGGTTTTTTCGTTCTGTTTGCCCATCTCCCTCCGGGTGATACGTAGTACTAAAGTTAAATGGATTTCCTAAGATCTCTTGGAAACTAGCCAAAAATCATCATGAAACCATCGATCCTCGACTGGATATGATCATTTGGTATGTCTGGCAATCTGAAAATCTTGCTGATATAAACTCTAGCTATGTTAGGTGCATGATGCATCATATGTATAGGGCCAAAATGTGAACTCTTTTTCAGAGTATCAACTATCATGAAAATTTGAGTCGTGCCTCATTGTCGTGAACGACAATTTCCCCAATGAATTCCATCGAAATGACCTCCCATTTCGATTCTGAAAAAACATGTGGTCATAGCATTCCTTCTAGATGTCTATGTTCAGCCTTCACATGCTGACCTTCTAGACATATCGCCACGTAGTTGATGATGTCTGCCTTTATCCCTTCTAGAAGAATAAGGGATTAAGGTCTATCCTCATATTCATGACTCCTAGATGAGACATGTACACTACTCTATGAGCTTTGAATAAGATCAAATCTTCTCAATTTTTCGTTGGGATGTAAGTAAATACAGTTATTATATCTCAAGGATCCTTCACTGTCCACAGTATATCCCTCAATTATGGTACCAACATGGTGTCTTTCTCGAGAAAAAGAAATATTCCATACCCTCTTTATACCAGTCAATGACGCATTATAGTTAGAATCCTTTCACATAGATTCGTTTGAAGAGGTATCACTAAAAAAGAATATGCATGGTCTCCAACTCAATGTGTCTCCCTCTCTTTTCACTGTTCCTTTTAAGTAGGAAATCTCAAAATCATACTCGATAAGAAGTTCTAACCAACGCCTTTCCCGCACGTTCAAGTCATTTTGCAAAAGAAGGTGTTGTAAACCATAGTGGTTCATTTTTAGTTCGAACTTTTTTCCAATCAGGTAATGTCTCCACACTCTATGGGCATACACGATGGCTAATAACTCCCAAATCGTGCGTCATGTAGCTATCCTCATGATTTCTTAACTTCTTTAAGATATAAGTGATCACTCAATTGTTTTGTATCAAGACTCCTCATAACCCTCCCTTGGATGCATCAGTGCATACCAAGAAGTCCTCGTCCACGCCAAGGAATTTTAGTATCGTAATTTTTGTCAGTATCTCCTTGATCCTTCTAAATTATTCCATGCATTTCTCAGTGCATATAAACTTCTTGTTTTTCTTTTGCAATTCCGTAGTCGAATTTCCTATCTTCAAAAAACCCTTGACAATTCATTGAAAATATCCTGCTAAACCCATGACGCTATGCACTTCTGGGACATTCATCGATGCATGTCATTCCATGATAGCCTCTAGATTTGTTGGATCCACAACAATACATTCTTCAAAGATGATATACCTTAAAAAGAGCATTTCAACAGTTTCCCAAAATAATTTTTATCTCATAGAAACTATAGTACTAGGAGAAAATTTTCATCCTGGTCTCCCTCATCCGAGATTATATCCAAACATCATCAATGAGTACTTGAATTTTTTTTTCCAAGTGTTCTCATACCACCCTGTTCATCAACCTCATGAATACCCCTAGGGCGTTTGTCAGTCAAACGGTAACTCATAGTGTCCAAACCTCATCTTAAACGCGGTCTTAATAATGTCTTCCTCCTTGATCTATAACTGGTGATAGCCTGATCTTAAGTCGATCTTTGAGAACACCATTGTTCCCTTCATCTAATAAATAGATCGTCTATCCTAGGTAATGAATATTGGTTCTTGCTTGTTTCATTGTTCAATTGACGGTAGTGAAGGCAGAGTCTTCACGACCCATCATTATTTTGTATCAAAATAATAGGCGCACCCCACGGTGACACACTTGGATGTATAAGTCCTAGGTCCAACAGCTCTTCAGTTTCCTTTTCAACTCCTATAACTCAGGGATAGACATATGATAAAGTTTTATTTCTATCGGCTTGGTTCTAGGTTTTGGGTCGATGGTAAATTCCATCTTTCCTTCAGTGTAAAACTCGGTAACTCTTCTGGGAACACGTCCACAAACTTTTGTACTACCGAAAGGTCATCTAATCCTTTCGCCAAGCTCCTGTCATTCAACTTTATGATTGCATAAGCTTTCTTCCATTGCGCATACACTTCTATAGTTGTAGGGAAGGGATGAACCTCAAGGATACCCCCTATTTTCCTCCTACAATCACTCTTGTCCTTCCCTCATCGTTGATCCAACTCAACTGTTTCTCCTCATTGTTTGACCATCACATCATGTGATTCCGACCATTTCGTACTTATCATGTTGACATAAGATATTAATTTAGTGACGTGGGTTGAACTTCATTACACTATTCCCGAGGTTGAAGTGACAATTCAAACCCCTTCCTCCAACCATCCAGTTGGCACCTGACGCCACTTGAACGAAACTAAACTCATCTGGTCCAATGCCCTTACCTAATCCCATCAAAGTGATACTAGAATAGAGCTCTCTATAGAACTGAGATCTAACAAATACTAATAGTTTGGTGGGCGATTGTACCTAACGCCTCGAGCATATTGGATCGGTGCTCAGCCTAGCTATTATTCACCACAGGCATGTATCCTATGGGCCTTGATCATATTCACAATGGTAGTGTGTCCTATTGACTCGATCGATCTATCCCTCTCAACTGGACAACTGTGTTGGTAATGTGGCTCTCCACATGTCCTGCATCTGGTCTTCGGTCTAACACTCCGGGTCACCGAAGTAGTAGTTGTTGTCCCGCTATCTTGAAACCCTAGTGTGTTCCATTGAACAGGCACAACTGTTGTTGTTGCTGAAGCAGTGGTCCCTTGTAGGGGGTTCCCTACTGAGGAACTCGTCATCGTGGTGCCATAAACAAGGGTTCTAGAGATGTATCTTGATACCAAGATATCTTGTCTGGTTGCGTCTGATGCTACTGCGCACTAGACACCGTCAGTCTAGATGGTCTTGTAGGATTCCTTCCCTGACTCTCGTGGTAAATTCTTCTTCAACTAAGAGGCCTACTGGACTTCATTGTGAAATGTCCGAGGTATTTAGACCCTCTCATTTACACGAAGTTAGAGTTAAGGCCGCACATGAACTTGTTGACCTCTAGCTTCTCTGTGTTAAGATGCAGGCATACTGGAGTATCTTAAAAAATATGAACTCAAAATCTGGCACCGTAGGACCACCTTGTCATAAGCTGCAAAACTCATCGAGCTGGAGCTCAGTGAATTCCTCTAACAATTACTTCTCTCAGAACCATTCATCAACCCGTTCCCATAACACGGATCCGACAACAATGTTTATTTGAGGTATGAGTGTCTTCCACCATAGAAGAGTGCTTCCTTTTAGATGAATACCATCATGCAAACTTTTATGTTGGATGTCATAACCACGAAGCACGAAGAACAATGCTTTTTCTCTAGCCTTGCCTCGACAACTGAGGTGTCTGTGGAACTCGTGAACGCGGGAACCTAATCTTCTAGAGTTCCCAGTGAATGCAACTAGTATTGGCTAAGGCGTGTTGTGGACCCTTAGGGGTACAGGCACCTGGCCTTATCTCAATACATACGGTTAGTCAAGGCTTCTATCATTTCCTTGGAAGGACCTTGTCATACCCAACGCATCGTGTGCGACAATATTCTCATGCTCAAGATTGGTTTTTCTCCTTGGGGTTGGAACCCTCTAGCACGGTTGCTACTGGAGGTGTTGCGCCTCCTCCCCTGACACCATGTCATGAATCTTCGTGGCGTCCTCTAACAGTGATTACCGCATGGACATGTTAAAATTTTAATTAGCGCTAATTATTAGTCAAGGGTTTAATTAAGTGGAAGGTGTGACTATCCACAGTAGTAGGGTTGAACTAGCTCTGATACAATATGTAACATAATAAGAGAGGCATCATTGAACCATCAATGACATGTATTAATCATTCAATTAATAGTTGTGCTCTAGAGTAAATTATTCTAGAACATTCACAAGCCAACTTAAATGAAGTGTGAGATAAAACTAGTAACTAATCAGTAATGCACACATAAATTAAGGCGCAATGAAGTCAACACGATTCACCAATTTTTCCAAGGCACACGAGAGTTATGACATCTAAATTGTCATTCATTAAAATAATTTTTAATGCGCACAAGAAGAGTAATAGATAAACCTCATATAATACATTATTCAAACGTGCATTTAAACTTATTCGCTAAAGTAAAACATGCACCATCATTAACAAATATGCACAAATATCCCAATAATAATCACAATAACATCCATGGCACCAGTAAATCATCGATTAGGTTCAATGTGTGAAGAAGTCAAACAATAAATTCAATCAAAATTTGTCATTAACATCCAAGATGCACGCGTGATCTAAGTATTGAATTGGACATAACTCGAAATCATTACAATGAACACAATTAATTTAAGCACTTAGGAATTCTTACATCCACATAGTTACAAAATTTGTCATTAACATCCAAGATGCACGCGTGATCTAAGTACTGAATTGGACATAACTCGAAATCATTACAATGAACACAATTAATTTAAGCACATAGGAATTCTTGCATCCACATAGTTACATTGTGCATGAGTAATCAAAGGCCTAATCAATTGATTTTATGGCACAAATAGTAAACTAAACCCACCATCATCCATACATCGTGTTTAATAAAGGCACAAGGTAATTACCAATTTATAATCCAAGGCGTAGGAGAATCATTACTAAACCAATACCATACACAAAACCCGATGCCCAAGAATTCCAACCATCCTTAACTCTCATACAGTATATGGAAACAAACCGAAGCATTCTAAAATCAATCAATCTATTCAGTGACGCAAGGAAATTACATTCGTTAATTTTTAATTACGCAAGACCTAAGATCTAACCATGAATCCATAAGCGCAAGAACCCAACTCAAAAAAAGCGTCATGTAAAATATATAAATTGGTGCACGCAAAGTTTAAACTCCACAAGTCTTATTTTCCATGAACGTATTGAGCGTGAAAATTCCCTCAATGATCGTCTAAAACATATTCTTAATCAATGGACAAGTGTCCTAATTAATTTACCTTAACATTACTAGGTTGTTTCAATTTCCATCTTTAATACGGTTATGTTCATCTTTAAAATTTTCCCATCCTCATTATTAATATGGATCTCATTCGCTATATTAATATAAATTAGTTTTTTGAACTCAATTTGGAACTTGTTTGAACTTGGACAACAAGTTTGTTTTATCTGAAGGATTGAACTAAAAAAACATCAATCATAAGTTTGTTGTGAACTTGGTTTCCTCCACGTCAAATTGATATAAGTTTAGCTCCTTATAATTATACGTTTTATAATCACTTTAAAAAAAAATTAATGATATTCCAAGATACCTCAGGTAACTGCAAAGGATTTAAAGGTAATTGCATCTGAAGTAATTTCTCAATTATAATTTGCAAATGAGTTAAATTGTATTTTCAATTTAAAAATGCAACCGAATTTAAAGTAATTGCATCTGAAATAAATTTTAACCAGGGATAAAGTCTCAACTGATATATAATTTAATAATTATCACGATTCACTCCTTATATCGAAAGGACCTGCGGTTATCAGGAGGCAGATCAAAGGTATTGATGAGGAAGGGAGCCTCCTTCTACCTAAAAACTGTCTGAACGCAGAGAGAGAGCCGGTCGATACATTGAGAAAGGGATATCAAAACACTGAGAAAGAGAATGCATGTAGACACCATCAGGCTGAGGTGATAAATTCTAGGAGAAGGTTCGAGGCTGAGGTTAGAACGCGGAAAGAATCGACTGCAAAACGGGTTGAAGCGCGATGATCGAAGGTGTTACCAAAAGGGTAATGCCCTTACGCAACAAAAGGGTAATTCCCTTACGTGGTAATACTAAATGGTAGAAGGAAACATGGGATAAAGGCAGGGCGAATGCACATTCACTGGAAGCTTTCCTCATGGAAAAATAGCAGAGGAAATCTGGAGATAAGGGCAGGGTGAAAATTCTCCTGCTGTGCAAAACGTAAGAACAACACAGAGAAAAGAAAACAAGATAATCGCCATGGGAATTTCCCCCTACCAACATGCAGTGCATCTCTAACAGCAAAAAAAACACAGAGGTAAAATTAGAGAATGAAAACACAGGCCAGTGTTATTATGAGATTAAATGGAGAATCGCATTAAAAGGGTCATCTATCCAGCTTGGGAAAATGGAATAAAACGCAGAGAGAGACAAAAACGCATGCAACCTCAGGCCATTCGCAGAGAAGGACGCAGACAGTGAGAAAATTTTAGAGCCAAGGAAATCTAAAGTCGGGTTTAAACCACGCAATCAACCATATTAAAATAAAAATCGTTCAGCAAAATAACAAAAACACGAGGTTTACAATCTCCAAACAACGCAGAGGAAAATCTGGTGGTGCACACAATCCTCAAAAATAGCAGAGATAGGCCTGCAAGAACGCGGATGTAACTCGGTAATAACGCCATACTTTACTTGAGAAACAAAAAGGGTTATGTTTGGTGTGGGAGGCTGGGTCTTCATAGGGGATCCAGAATAGTTATATGAACAATTAATAACTCATACAACTCCTCGAACTCCAGTCACTCAATTCACGCAAGATTCAGTATTCAAAAATAGAGATTTAAAATCCTAAGAGCTAGAAGGCCCTTTTCCTCCCATTTACATCCACAAATTTATTACGATTTTTCCAATAACGAGAAGGGTTCGGTTTCAACCAATAGACAAACAGATTCAGCATTTCAAATTTTGAGTTAAGATTATAATGTATGACATCTACAACTGTTCGGTTATGGGATTCAAGATAAATGCATAGCCATCCATTACATAAACATGACATCAAATTAATACAACCTCAATAATAAAATAAATCTATATATATCCAACCTAATGCATTCATGCTTAATTAATAAATATCGTGAGAGCATCCACAAGGATGGATTTGGTGACAAATTTCTTCGTTGGCATACCTCCTTCCTTCTCCCGCTCGCTTGGGGTACTCTTCTTCCCCTTGAGCCCCCCGAGCTGCAAAGGGGCCATGCACACAAACCAGAGAAAACTAGCTCTCCTTTAGTTGCACCAAAATTTTCGTTTATTTATTAAATTAAATTGTCAATTTCCTTCACCCACCTAAAACTGTTCCTAAAAACACTCCTCGATGTCCTTTATTCTCTGACATTCAATTAATGACTCACGCCTTTCTTATATCTTGGTTGAGTTTGAAATTGGAAATTTCTCTAGACGAGATTCTCTTCTATGTTCCACATTCCTTTTGTATTTCAGTTTGCCATTTTTGGTCTAAGTTATAAATTAGCAAGTTTTTCACAAAGCCAACAATTAATCTTTTAAACAATTTAATCCTCCATTAATTTTTTTTTAATTTAATTTTTATGTTTGATTTTTCTTCATCCCCCTTTTATTACTTTCTTAATTAAATTTTAGTTCTCATGACCTACTTAGACCTAGGCTTTAAATTTAACTAGGCAGAACAATTTTTTTTTAAGGGAAATCTTATCATTTTTAAACTTTACTCATGCAACAATTATCTCAAGGTTCACCAGGTTAAAATGAGATATTGTTTTCTAGGTACCTAGGTTCATTGAATTACCAGTGTCAAAAGATCGCGATGTGCCCTTCAAGACGCACTACGTGCTTCAAGGGTGCCACTCACCTTCATTCAAGTTTCATTTATCAGACGTACCCTTCAAGATGCACTATGTGCTCAAAGGGTGCCACTCACCTTTTGACTGATTTTGGTAGACGTCCTCCCTTTCTCTCAATAATTCGTCAGGAAACCTTGTGGGAGACTAAGGGCCTCTAAGAAATAAGGACCCTGCCTTATTGCGCACCCCTTAGAATCATCGTGAGTGACTCTCTCAATCTTGTCTCACAACATTGTGGATCTCTCGAACTAGCTAATCATTAACCTATAGGTTGTGGTAGGGCTGCTACCACACCTCTCCCTCAATATATTTGGTGGTCGTACTTGACCCTTTTACTTCAAATGTGAGTCTAATTATCAAGTTATCGTCACCCTACATCCACGAATGAAACATGTCAGTGATCCATAAACAACATCATAGTATACCATACATATGTCACATATTCAATAACAGAAATACAAAAACCATAAACAGTCCAATCCCTAACTCAATCTAGAGTTTAAGGAGGTCCATCGATGCCATCGACATCCCCAACCTGTCAAGAGTCGTGCACACTTATGATAAACCAGTCAATAAAACATGTCGACACATATATAATCAAATAACATATCATCATATCCACAACATCATCATAATCCATAAGATAAATAATCAATCATATAATGATCTGGATCGCTTGCATGCAAGTGTCCTCAAGAAATAAGTCGCATCAGGTGCATGCAAGAGAGGGATGTTACAAAAATGCTCAAACAAATCCGCCACTCACGAAGAAGGGACTCACATTATTAGAGGGAAATGAGAATTATTAAGAGAATCAAATGTCTAACATTGGATAAGGGATAAAATGGAATGAGAATCACGGTCGAGGTTCAATAAAAATGTAGAGGTAAATCCTTAAATCCTTAAGGGAATCGAAAATTCAAATACACAAAAAATAGCACGGAAATTACCCGCAAATTGAAAAAGGCAAAACAATAAATAGGAAATCAAGATTTAGTTCAGAGTTAAAATTTCAAATTTGTTATAATTTTCTTCCTAGAATACATAATCATCAAGGAACCTTGATAGTCCAATATGAGAAATCCATTACCACTGTCAACAATTCTAAAAACCATATATACAATAAAAACTTAATACAATGCAAACTCCTAATGAAAATACCGTGACCAACAAAGATAAGTTTGATGACGATCCTTGGCGATTGAGATTCCCTTCCTTCATCTGCTTGCTAACAACTGAGACTTCATCAGTACCTCCTAGCCAATGCTAGGGATAATATGATTCCCCCTTAGCCACCAGAGCTGCAAAGGGGCCACGCACACACAACTAGAATTATCTAGCTCATAGCTTGCCTCACAAGGTAGAGCCACCACTCTCTCTCAAGATCGGTATCCCAACTCTCACAAATAAAAATGGTTAAAAATTCTGCAACATAACATTACTCATAACCTGTGTGATGCATCTCTCAAATATGCCATTTGTTTTATAGAAATTTTCCATAACTCATCCCCACTCTCACATTTAATTATTTTTTTAATTAAAATGATTTATAATTATCCCCCTTTATAATTGTCACCCTTTCCCCAATTTGCACAATTAAATACACACTTTATTTTAATAAAATTCAATTTCCCTCACCCTTCCTAAAAACGCTCCTTAAATTACTCATAGTTGTCTCTTTATTCCTCTTATTTCCAATTAATGATTATTGCCTTTCTAAAACCGAGTTAAGTTAAAATAGGAATCTTCTCCTAGTTAGACAAATGTTAGCTAGTGTATGGATTCCTTTCTATGCATACTCATTTCTTTAGCTTTATGGCATACTCACGTTAAATTCGAATTTTGTAATTAATTTCACATATGTGTATTAATTGATCTTTAGATTTATTTTATTTACCTTGAATTCACAAATTGGCTTACTTCATCCCCTTGTATTTAATTTATAAAATTAGTTTTTAGTCATCTCACTAACTTAGAATTAGGACTAATTAAATTTTTATTTTGCAAAGGCTTAGACCCTTAGGAATTATGATTAATTAATTAATTAATTCAGAAGTGCTCAAGAGTTTGCAAGGTTAATTATTCACTAAGGGTTTTTCTTGGCTGCATAGATTCATTGACTCAATATTTTCTATTTACACAATGTGTCCTTCAGGATGCAGTTCATGCTCCAGGGGTGCCACCTTCCTTTGATTCAAATTTTTAATCACGCGATGTGCCCTTCAATATGTACTCCATGATCCAATGG
Organism: Picea engelmannii; assembly: GCA_009831015.1. Taxonomy (NCBI): domain Eukaryota; kingdom Viridiplantae; phylum Streptophyta; class Pinopsida; order Pinales; family Pinaceae; genus Picea; species Picea engelmannii. The sequence continues at coordinate 215,166 of ML781958.1, read as the reverse complement.
TTCCACTCGCCTTTGACTGGTTTGGTAGTTGTCCAACCCCTGGAGTCAACACTCCATTCGTGTGACTTGCGAGAGACTAAGGGATTCTAAGGACTAAGTACATACTTTATTGTGGGCACTTTAGAATATTTGTGATCGATTGTCTCAAACTGCCCTCACGATATCATGGACCTCTCTAACTAGGTAATCATTAACCTACAATTCAAGCCATTGTGGGAGTGCTAGTATACTATGTCAGGGATGTTTCCACAACTCTCCCTCAATATCTAGTTTATGTGCATGGCCCCTTTACTCTTTTTGTGATTCAGATTAGCAGGCAATCATCAACCTGCATCCAACAATGAAACACTCTCAATGATCCATAAACAACATCATAATATAATCGATCATATTTCTCATATGCATGAATAAAATACTCAAACCAGTACAATCCACTCCCTGACTCAATCCAGAGTCCAAGGAGGTCCAGCGATGCCATCAAAATCCTCAATCTTTCAAGTGTCCTTCACACTCATGGGAAACTCGTCAATAGCATCTGTCAATACATAGATATCAACAACATAAATCATAATCCATCAACATCGTAATAAGAATCCATAAGAAAAACAAATAACCATATACTATAACTGGATCACTTGCACGCAAGTGTCCTCAAATAATAAGTCAATATCATGTGCTCAAAAGAGTGGGATGTTACATACACCCCCTCTTGTTTTAAACTTTTCCCCGAAGTTGTACAATATATAAATGCAGTAAATAAAGAATCTA
>ML781958.1:191493-214348 GCA_009831015.1 Picea engelmannii | reverse complement strand
TATAGATATATATATATATATATATAGATATATATATATATATATGTGTGTCTAAATATCATATAAATATGGAAATTGTTGGCGCATATCATATGCGCCCTCTCAGGTAGCCGAGTGTGGACTATAATTGTCCCATTGGAACTTGACCTGATCAACTGTTCAAAGCTCTATATGTTGAATGCGATGGTCCAAAATGTGGATTGGATCCATTGTGAGTGCATCCTCATCCTACACTTGCAATCAACTAACGTCAATCACATGTGTAGGATCACTAACATAATGTCTCAAAATAGATACATGAGAAACATCGTGCATATGCCTCAAAGAATCATGAAAATCTAGTTGATAGACCATGAGCCCCTTCCTTTCCACAACTTCAAAGGGTCTCAAAAACCTAAGATATATTTTAGCACCATTTCCAAACTTAATCGAACTCTTGTACAGTTTCACCCGTAAGAAAAATCGACTGCCAACTTCATAATTACGGTCAACGCGATGCACATCGACATAACTCCTTTGTTGATATTGAGCTTCTTTAATACTTTGTCTTATCATTTGCATTTGTTATTCCATTTCTTGGATTGCTTCTAGTCCTATCAGTAACATATCCTCAACTCGATCCCATCTCAAAGGCATCTGACACAATCGCCTGTAAGGAAACTCAAATGGTGTCGTCTTAATGGTACTTTGATAGTTGTTGTTGTACACAAACTCTACCAGTGGAAATAACTCTTCCCAATGTTTATGTTGTTCCATCACATATATACGCAACATATCTTCCAAAATTTGGTTTGTTCTTTCTGTCTCCTCATCGGTCTCAAGGTGATATGTTGTAATAAATTTCAATTGTGTTGCTAAGGCCCCTTGGAAACTAATCCAGAAATGTCCTATAAATAGAGATCCTCTATCGGATATGATCTTTTTGAGCACCCCATGTAATCTCCCAATCTCATTGATAAAAATATTATCTATGTCTTGTGCATGATACATTGTGAGGACAGGAATAAAATGCACACTCTTCATGAGAGTGTCAACTACCACGAAAATCGAGTCATGCCTCCTTGCATCAGTGACAATCCAACAATAAAGTCCATAGAAATGACCTCCCATTTTGATTTTGGAACCTGTGGTTGAAGTAATATTGTTGGATGTCTATGTTTATCCTTCACTTGTTGACATTATAGACATCTCGCAATGTAGCTAACTATGTACTCCTTCATTACTTTCTAGAAGAACAAGGTCTTAAGGTCTTCCCTCATCTTCATGACTCATGGATTAGCCATGTACACTGCTCTATGAGCTTCACTTAGGATCAAAATTCTGAATTGGTTGTTAGGCGGTACACAAATCTAATTATTATACCTCATCAATATGTCGTTGTCAAATCTATATCCTTCAAACTTTGGTACCAACATGGTGTCTTGTCCGATATTTTCCTTAACCTCTTTATACCAGTCATCGTCGAACTATATAGTTACAATTTTTTCTTGAAGATTTGTCTGAAGTGGTATCACCAAAAATATGTTTTTTCCCCGACTCAACTCATCTAACACTCTGTTGACTATTCCTTTTATGTAAGTAATCTCAAAACCATATTCGCTAAGAAATTCTGACCAATGCCTTCGTCGTGCGTTCAATTCAGTGTGCATAAAAATGTGTTGCAAACCATAATGGTCTATTTTTATTTTGAATTTTCATCCAATCATGTAGTGTATCCACACTCTGAGGGAATACACAATGGTCAATAACTCCAAATCATGCACTACGTATTTCTCCTCATGCTTTCTTAATTTACCTTAGATGTAAGCGATCACTCGACATCTTGCATCAAGACTCTGCCTAAGCCTTCCTTGGATACATCTGTACATACCAAGAAGTCCTTGTCCATGTCGCGGACTTTTAGTATCAACGTTGTATTCAATAGCTCCCTGATCCTTCAAAATGATTCTGTTCATTTCTCGGTCCATACAAACTTCTTGTTTTTCTTCTGCAATTCCTTGATCGGATTTTCTATCTTCGAAAAATCTTCGATGAACCATCAATAATATCTTGCTAAACCCAAAAATATACATACTTCCAGTACATTCCTCGATGTAGGCCATTCCATAATATCCTCTACCTTCGCGCCCTTCATTTGGTCAAACAAATTTTCTATTGTTGGCAACGGATACTAGTTCTTGATCATTTCCTTGTTAGATTGATGGTAGTCAATATACAGTCTCCGCTATGCATCCTCCTCTCATAAGAAAATAACAGGCACACCCCAAGGAGAGACACTTGGATATATAATTCCTAGGTCCAACAACTCCTTTAGTTTCATTTTCAACTCATGTATCTTAGGTTTTGACATCCGATAAGGAATTATTTCCATCAGTTCAGTTCCAAGTTTCAAATTGATGGTAAGCTCCAACTCTCTTTCGGGCGAAAAACTTGGTAACTCTTCTAGGAACAGGTTCGCAAACTCTCGCACTACCAGAAGGTTTTCTAATCCTTCTACCATGCCCTTCTCATTTAACGCTAAGATTTCATATATCTTGCATCCTTTGTGTATTCTCTTATGTAGTTGTAGGGAAGAAATGAACCTCAAGGAAACTCCCTCGTTTCTTCCCATGATCACTATTCTCTATCCCTCATGGTCATTTAAACTCAACTAATTTGTCTTGCAGTTGTGTATCACATCATGTGATTCTGACAAGTCCATACCGATCATGATGTCACAAGATCTTAATATCATGACATACAAGATGGCCTTCATTACAAAATATCCGAGGTTAAAGTTACAATCTGTAACCTTTCCTCCAACCTTCTTCTTGGAACCCAAATCCATTTCCACATAGCTAAATTCATCTTGTTCAACTTCCTTTACCTCAATTCGTTTTCTCCCTTCACCAAAAATAAATCTCTTTGTAGCACCGTGATCTATCAAAATATTAAAGTTTTGGTGAGCGATGGTACCTAACGTCTCGAGCATATTAGACTAGTGCTTGACGTGGAGGTTTTTCACCACTGCATGAATCCTATGGGCCTTGCACAAATATTGAATGGTAGTGATTCCAGCTGAACCGACTACTCTGGTCCTCTCGACCAGACAATCACGCTGGTAATGTGGCTATCCACATATCTAGCATACGGTCTTCAATCTAGTACTTATGCTCCTCAAAGTAGAAGTTTTTGGCATGCCATCCTGGAATCCTGGTCTTTTCTGCTAAACAGACCTAATCTATTGCTACTACGGGGTTGATGTTGTGGTCCTCGGTAGGGATTTCATTTCTAAGGATTCGGTAATCATGGTGTTGCAAACGTGGATCCTCTTGGTGTGTCTCGATACCCTAATGGATGTCTAGCTGGAGTCTAACGCTACTACACACCAAATATCTCATGTATTGTTAGTATTGTAGGAGTCTTGACCCGACCCCTACTGATTAGGTCCTCATCATATATAAGGGCCTTCTCGCCTGCATCATGCAACACCTAAGCTATTAGGATCCTCACCTTCACACGAATGATGACGTTAAGGATGAACACATTCTTGTTTCCCTTTAGCTTCTGGGTGTTCATATGTGGAGCATACCTAAGAAACTCCATGAATCAAGCCTCATACTTGAGCACTGTACGACTGCCATGTTGTAAGGTGTTGAACTCATTGAGTTGGCACTCAATGAATTCCTCTAAAAACTACCTCTCCTAGAACCACTCCTCGAATAGTTCCCATGACATGTCTTCGATGACCATGTTCAGTTTTGGTAGGAGCATATTCCACCATAGAAGGGAACTCCCCTTCAACTGAGAAACCACCATGCATAATTTCATGTTGGAGGTGTAGTCACTATGTACAAACCACATTTCCATTTTCTCAAAGTATGCCTCACTGACTATGTCGTCCATGGCACCCATGAACTCAAGAAACTTGACCTTATCGAGTTCTTTGTGTATCATAGCACTGTCAGTTGGAGTTCATTGTGGACCGTCAGGGGGTATAGGAACCCTGGCCTCATCTCTATATAGCTAGTTAATCAAGGCCTCTAACATTGTTTGTAAGGACCTCATCAACTCAACCACATCCCCCACAATAATCTACCACTGTTCAATAACTTTATCTTTTCCATGGGGTTTATACCCCTCTAGCATGGATTCCATGGGAGAAGTCTCACCTCCTCCCCTAGCACCACGTCATTTTCATCCACGACGTACTCTAACCATCATTACATGTAGGGACAAAATCCAATTTAATTAGAAATAAGTTATGAATCAAGTGTTTAATACAGTGGAAGGAATAATGATCCCAAGTCACAGGTTGAACCTATTGTGATACCATATGTAATGTCCCCTCCATTACAACTAGGAAAAGTGAAGAACAATAGGTGATTTTGTATTTTTCAACGCATTAGGAAATTAATGTCAACACATAATTCATAGAAACACATAAGAAAATGACATCATAATTAAAATCATTACAGGTGACTCATCGTCGTAATCAATAACGACACAACCAACACATCAACATAAATGATACCGACAATTGACCAACAAATAAACATAAATTGATATGAACATGTTGCACGATCCTAATGCCTTAGACATTGCATGGTGTAGTCTAGAAGGCCCTCGTAACTGAGGAAGATCTAATTAGTGGGGGTAAGCATAGGACTCCTGCAAGACTGATGGGACATGCAACATCTCATGTGCAACAACATCAGACTCAATATAGACATCCATCAAGGTATTGAGACATTCCAAGAGAATCCACATTCGCAATGCCACAACAATCGATGCCTTAGAAGTGGACTCCCTACAAAGGACCATAGCATGAGCAGAAGCATCGCCTGCAGTAGCATAATATTAGGCATGTTCAGCAGAACAAACCAAGATCCTAGGCTGGTAGGACAACATATTCTACTTTGGGGACCAGGAATACTCGACCGAAGACTGGATGTTGGATATGTCGAGACACCCATTACTAGCATGACTGTCTAGTCAAGAGGACCAGAGAAATCAGACAAACTACCATTTCATATTTGGGAAAGGCCCACAAGACTCATGTAGGGGTGAATAAACATCACGCCGAGCACCATTCTACTATTCTCAGGATGTTAGGTACCATCATTGACCAAAACTTTAGTATTTTGATAGATCGTCACTCTATGGAGATATTTATTTCTAGTGTAGGGATAAAAATAATTAAGGTAAAGTAAGTTGAATAGGATGGGCTTAGCTACGTAGAAATGGATTTGGGTGCCAAGAAGAAGGTTAGAGGAAAGGTTACTTCCTGTAGCCTTAACATGAGAGATTTTGTAATGAAGGACAACCTGTACGTCATGATATTAGTATCTTATGACATCATGATTAGTATGGACTGGTAAGAATCGCATGATGTTATACTCAACTGTAAGATGAAGCGGTTGAGTTTGACTGACAATGAGGGACATAGAAGAGTGATCATGGGAAAAAACCAGTGAGTTTCCTTGAGGTTCTTTCCTTCCATATATCCACAAAAGATAATGCATAAAGGATGAAATATGTATGCAATATTATCGTTGAACGACAAGGGCATGGTGGAAGGATTAGAAAACCTTTCGGTAATGCGAGAGTTTGCAGACATGTTTCTAGAAGAGTTACCAGGTTTTCCACCCGAAAGAGTGTTGGAGTTTACCATCGACTTGAATACTTGGAGAAGTTTGTTCATGTATTCACTGACTACATATTGATATATTCTCGGATGATGTAAGAACATGATGTACATTTATGCTTGGTATTACAATGTTTACGAGAAAACAAATTATATGAGAAACTGTCGAAATGCTATTTTTATCAATCGAGGATCTCCAACGATGTTTATGTGTTGGTCAGGTGTTGCTATCATTTATGTTGATGTGTTGGTTGCTTCATTATTGATTATAACAATGAGTCAATTGTAATTATTTTAATTATGATGTCATTTCATTATGTGTTGCTATGAATTATGTGTTGACGTTAATTTTCTAATGCTTTAAAAAAAAAAAATCACGGATTGTGCTTCACTTTTCCTAGTTGTAACAGAAGGGATGTTACATATGGTATTGGATTCGGTTCAACCCCATGACTTCAGATCATTATTCCATCCACTGTATTAAAAACTTGATTGATAAGTTATTGCTAATTAAATTGGATTGTGTCCATGCAGGTAATCATGGTTAGAGGACATTGTGGAGGCAGACAATGTGGTGCTAGTGGAGGAGGTGTGACACCTCTCATGGAATCCACTCTAGAGGGGTATAACCCCCAAAGAAAATATAAATTCATTGTATAGGAGAATATTGTTGTGGGGTATGTGGTTGGGTTGACGAGGTCCTTTTAGAGGATTTCATAGGTATTGATTAGTTGACTAGATAGAGATGAGGCCAGGCCGCCTATACCCCCAAAGGGTCCACAACGTTCCTCGGCTGGAAGTGGTAGTATTCACAAAGAACTCAAGAAGGTCAAGTTTCCCAAGTTCATGGGTACCACAGATGAAGAAACCACCTAGGAATCGTAGGATAACATGGTGATGTGATTCACACTTCACGACTACACTTCCAACATGAAAGTCTACATGGAGGTATTTTAGTTGAAGGGGAGTGCACTTCTTTGGTGTAAGACGATGTTACCACAACTGAACATGGTCATCGAAGATGTATCATGGGAATTGTTCGAGGAGTTGTTCTGGGAAAGGTATTTGTCACAGGAATTCATTAAGCGTCAGCTGAATGAGTTCAACTCCTTATGATAGGGTGTTTGTATGGTGCCTGAGTATGAGGCCCGATTCATAGAGTTTCTTAGGTATGCTCCACATATGAACATTAAGAATCTCAAGGTAAAAAAATTTGTGTTCAGCCTTAACATCAACATTCGTGCGAAGGGGAGGATTCTAATGCCTCAGACATTGCACGATGCAGTCCAGAAGGCCCTCATAGCCAGGAAGATCTTATCAGTGGGGGTCAGGGAAAGACTCCTGCAAGATCGATGGGACATACAACATCCGGTGCACAACAACATCAGACTCTAGATATAAATCCATTAGGGTATTGAGACACATTGAGAGGATCCACATTCACAACCCCACGAACACCAAATCCTTATCAATAGACTCCCTGCCAAGGACCACAACATCAATAGCAGTGTCGCCTGTAGCAGTAGAATATTAGGCTTGTTCACCAGAACAGACCAGGATTCCAGGATGGTAGGATAGAAGCTTCTACTTAGAGGACCAGGAGTACTAGACCGAAGACCAGATTATGGACATGTGGAGTGCCACATTACTAGCGTGACTATCTAGTCGAGAGGACCAGAGAAATCGAGTTAGCCAGAAACACTACCATTGGAGATTTGGGCAAGGTATACATCATTCATGAAGTGGTGAATAAATTTCATGCCTAGCACCATTCTACTATGATCGAGATGTCATGTACCATCATTGACTAGACCTTTAGTATTTTGATAGATCTTGGTGCTAGAGAGAGATTTATTTCTGGTGCAGTGCTAAAACAAAATAAGGTAAAGGAAGTAGAATAGGATGAGTTTAGCTACATGGAAATGGATTTGAGTGAAAAGAAGAAGGTTTGAGGAAAGGTTGCAGACTGTAGCCTTCACCTGGGATATTTTTTAATGAAGGCCAACTTGTACTTCAAGATCTTATGATCGGATGACATCGTGATCGGTATGGACTGGTTAGAATTGCATGATGCGATACTCAACTGTAATACAAAGTGGTATAGTTTGATTGACCATGAGGGACATAGAAGAGTGATCATGGGAAGAAACCAGGGAGTGTCCTTGAGGTTTGTTTCTTCCCTATAGATGCAAAACAACATGTTCAAAGGATGCAAGTTATATGCAATCTTAGCACTAAACGACAAGGGCATGGCGGAAGGATTAGAAAACATTTCGATAGTGTGAGAGTTTTCGTACGTCTTCCCAGAAGAGTTACCAGGTTTTCCTCCCGAAAGAGAGATGGAGTTGACCATCGACTTGAAACCTAGAACTGAATCGATGGCAAGAACACCTTATTGGATGTCGACACCTGAGTTACAAGACTTGAAAATGAAACTAAAGGAGTTTTTGGACCTAGTACTTATACGTCAAAGTTTTCACCTTGGGGTTCACCTGTTATTTTCATACGGAAGAAGGATGGGTTGTGGAGACTCTCTATTGACTACCGTTAATTGAAATAGGAAAAGATCAAGAGCTAGTATCCAGTTCCAAGAACAGACGATTTGTTTGACCAAATGAATGGGCAAAACTGTGTTTTCAAAGATCAACTTGACATGAAGATATGGCCAGTTACGTATCAAAGAGGAATAAATTCCTAATACCACATTCAAGATGAGGTTCACACATTACAGGTTTACCATTTTACCATTTCGACTGACAAACAACCTAGGGGTATTCATGATCTTGATGAATGGGATGTTCCATGAATACTTTGACACATTTGTTCAAGTATTCATTGACGACATATTGATATATTATCGGACGACTAAATATTATGACAAACATTTGCGCTTGGTACTACAGGGTTTACGAGAAAATAAATTATATGACAAACTCTCAAAATGCTCTTTTTATCAATCGAGGATCTTCGACGATGTGAGTCATTTTTTTACCTTTATTCCATTCTCTCCTTAAATTCAAATTTGGTAATTACTTCCACATATGTGTATTAATCAATCTTTAGATTTATTTTATTTACCTTGAATTCTTAAATTGATTTACTTCATCCCCTCATATTTAATTTATAAAATTAGTTTGTAGTCATCTCACTAACTTATACTTAGGGTTATTAAAATTTTTATTTGAAAAGGCTTAGACACTTAGGGATTATGATTAATAAATTAATTAATTAATTCAACAGTGCTCAAGATTTTACAAGGTTAATTATTCACTCAGGGTTTTTCTAGGCCACCTAGATTCATTGACTCAATATTTTCTATTTACATGACGTGAACTTCAATACACAGTCCTTGCTACAATGGTTACACTCCCCTTTGATTCAAATTTTTAATTATGCGATGTGCCCTTCAAGACAAACTCTGTGCTCCAACGGTGCCACTTGCCTTTGACTAGTTGTGGTAGTTGTCCAACCCATCGAGTCAACACTCCATTCGCTCGACTTGTGAGAGACTAAGGGATTATAAGGAATAAGGACCCTCCCTTATTTCACTCCCCTTAGAATCTTCATGAGCTATTTTCTTAGTCTTCTCTCATGACATTGTGGACCTCTCGAACTAGGTAATTATTAACCTACAATTCGAGCCACGGCAGGAGTGCTAGTAGGATATGTCAGGGATGTTTCCACACCTCTCCCTAGATATTTGGTTTATGTGCATGGCCCCTTTACTCCTTATGTGAGTCATATTAGCAATAAATCTTCAGCCTGCATCCATCAATGAAACATTGTCAATGATCCATAAACAACATCATAATATATATATTTATCATGTGTCACATATGAATAAATGAAATACTCAAAACAATACAATTCACTCCCTGACTAAATATGGAGTCCAAGGAGGTCCAATGATTCCATTTTCATCCTCAATATGTCAAGTGTCCTGCACACTCATGAGAAACTCATCAATATAATTTGTCAATAGATAGATATCAACAAAATAAATCATAATCCATCAACATCATCATACGAATCCATAAGAAAAACAAATAACCATATACTATAACCGGATCAATTGCACGCAAGTATCCTCAAAGAATAAGTCAATATCATGTGCTCTAAAGAGAGGGATGTTACTCCTATCAATAGTGCAAAAATATTATTTACATTTCCTATCAACGTATGTATGTGGATTATCTCTACTGTAACATACATGTGGATTCTGAAGAACTAGGTTTTTCTCTCTCCTTGAAAACTCAAATCCTTTACAACCACTGTCACATCCACTTTTTTCATTCACTGTCCAACCTATACCATAACCAATCACAAACACATATATTCTATCCAACATTCTAGGCATACTCTTCAACCATGCACCATACAATATGATTGTCCCTCAACCATGTACAAGTAGACATAATATGTATACTATGAAAACCATATCATTATTGTAACATAAGGGTGTTTCTTACTCATCCAACCAGCCAATGTAAAACATATCACAAAAAACATACCAAGAATGCCTTAATCATTCACTATACCATAAGAAAAAGTAACCATCAAAACAAACATATAACCATACCATAACGTTTATGGCAGATCTGAGCCTCTAGAATGTTGATCTAGAACTTGCTTCATACTTCAAGAACCTGGCACCAAAAATTTCTCAAACTTCTATGGATTTTACCTGAACTATGCTCCCTATTACACTCCCATCCTACATATCTATGCAACCTATTACATTGATATCCCACATACATCTCAAAAACTAGGTTTTTTTAGTATTTATGAAACTCCAAAACTTTCGTCGTCAATACCTTAGACTTATAAAACTTTCGATGCGCTTATGAGTACCTGCAATGAATATTTCACCAAGAATAAATTTTCATTATCCTCAAGAGATTCACTCATAAGAGACCTTTTCTCTCTTATTTATACTTCTCTAGGTGGCTTCCTCATCTAACCAACTCTAACCAACTTCCTTCTTTTAGGGGTAACGCACTGCTAACTCACTTTTCTTCAAATAGTAAATTCTCCACTTCTAGTTGCAACTAAAATATATTTAATTGTTTTCTCATTGCAACTAGTTAACCCATGACTAACCACTTTGACTTGTCAACATATTCTAGGAGCTTCTAGAACAATTTGACTTCTTTGACCTTCTAGGGGCTTCTAGACAACACATGAGGGTTCTCCAATTTCACAAGGCCATAACTCTCTAACTGTGAGGAGTTAGGTGACATTAAACATATCACCAGAAATGGAGTGACAAACACTATCCATATAGAATCGTATCACTTAAAAATTAATTTATATTGATTACCATATTCAACAATCAATACTTTGGTTCCTTAACCACACATCTAGGATGACTGAACCACATAACCATTTGGAATTCACAAGGCATCTTCTCGTGAGGGATTTCACCATAAGGGGACCACTTGTGAGTTCATACATTTGGTACTTCCTATCATCCATGAAAATAAAACAATGACCAACCTTTACATCATCCCGTCTATACATCAAACCATGATAATACATCACTATGACACCACTTGACATCTTTTATGTCAATTACATCTATGACAATCATAGTCCATCAATGGTACTATGAAAGGACATCAAATCTTTAATGTCAATCATTTGACATTAATGACAACATAATGCAACAAAAGTATATTTTTGATAGCACCAAGAAATATTTTTTCACTTCACTCTTCGAGGGGGAAATCTACAAAATGAGCAGAACTCTCTTAAAATAATACTCAAGACAAACTTTCTCGTACCTGTTATTGTTATTTATACTACTACCATCTTCTAAAGAACATTTTAGAGGGATATCTTTCTAGAAGCGGAAGCTTGTATTAGCTCTTCATAGACTCACTTGTTCAACTTTATTTAATAGGACTTATTAAATTATGTCATCCTTTGTTACATGGAAAATATATCTTGCTAACTAATAACCAACTAAGAGGGTTTAGGGTCGGTTCCTAACATTTGGCTTCTTTTTTGAATGCAATGGGCAAAATATTTTCCCCTTCCACTAAGGTATGAATTTTGAATTTCCAATTGACATAACTAGACCCATATGACTTGTTTGATTCATTAAGAAACAAATTACCCAAATCATTTTCGATATTTAATCACACTTAAAAACAATTCCCACAATTAATCCACCAATTGTTGCACACATGCTCCCTCCAAATATAAATTTATGAATTATATATATATATATATATATATATATACATCAATTTTTACCACCACCAATAATGTAGCCGGGCTCTATGACCTATGAAAGGGTTTTCTATTAGTTTTTTTCTCAAGATCCTTCAATGGATATTCTTCTATTGTAGAGACTGGGGTGAAGACAAAAATAATCATCAATAAACTCCCCAGGTTTTTCTCCGCTCAAGAATTATTCCTAAGTGTGAGTTTCACCAATGCTCGTGGGCTTTAATAACTTGACCTCTCTCTCCCTCTTTGCATGCAATATTTAATAGCTCTACTAGAGATATGATACCAAAATACAAATGCATAACACATAGGAAGGAATGGACACTTGTGTGTTTAATTTATCATTAACATATTTCACCTCTCAAGATTTGTTCATTTATAGATAAATAATACATACATTTTAGGAGAATGAAAATCCAAACGTTTTTGTAATCTTCATGGGAATCCAAATAGTTTCATTTATTTCCAAAATATTTCCCTAATAGTTAGAACAAGTAGAATTTATCATCTAGAAAGTTCAAGATGATTTTCTATCAATGTTTTTAGAACAAGTAAAAAGCATCATATGTAAATTCCAAGATGATTTTCGATTAATGTCCTTAGAAAAAGTATGATTCTAAGTTTCCTTCTATGTAATACATTGTATTAGTTTACAGTTCCAATATTTTTGACAAAGGAAACACTTCATTGGAATTTGTTTATTAAATGTTGGCTAAAACTTAATTTTCATAATGTGTTGGACACAAACCAACCTTGTCATGTGACAAACATAACCTGATGTTGCAATATGACGAACAAAATTTAATGTTGCAATGGGACAAACATAGTAATGTTGCAATATGATGAACATAGTAATGTCCTAATGTATCAAACATTTTAACGTCATAAAGTGACAAACATATCCCTTTCATTGGAATTTCATAAACATATTCTCACGTTCCAATGTCACACACATGCTATTTTCATAGTGTGACAAAAAATTCCAAACATTTTAGTATGATGAACATAACCTTTTTTTGCATTGTGATGTGCGCAACCCAATGTACCAATGTACCAAATATATCCCAACATTCCAATGAGAAAAACATGTCCTGACATCAGAATGTGACGTACATAACACACTATCAGAATGTGACAAATCTATTTCAACTCCAAACAAAAACCCTACTTCCAAATGTGATTTAATAACATTTCAATAACATTTCTCTTTAGAAAAGGATAAACTTGTTCATTATGAAATATAATCCTTGAGGAAACATATAAATTAATTTAATCCTTAAGGGAAAACATAAAATCATACAACCCTTCATGTAATGTTCCAATGTCACATGCACGTCGCAATGTGACTCTCATACATTTTCTTGCATGCACGTCGCATTGTGACTCTCATGTTGAAACCTCGACGTGTTACAAAACTCTTTCCTTTGTCACATTGAGATGAACTTTGTGACATTTCAATCAAACTTGTAATATCACAATGTTATGAACATAGCACTATCATCGCTATGTGATGCATATATATTAAAGTCACTATGTGAAAAGAATTTAAAATTTTCACAATGTGATGAACATTTCCCATCGTCGCAACGTGATGTACAAAACCCATATTCATCAACGTGACAAACATAGCCCAACATTGCATTGAGACAAACATTTTCGAACGTCGCAATGTGATGAACATAGCCCACTGTCAGAATGTGACAAACCTATTGGAATTCCATAATGAGAGAAACAAAATCCCTTTGTCCTTGTCATCATTATTGACCAAACATAGAACTATGTTGTGATGTGACGCACATATATTGGTATCAGAATGTGACAAAAATTTCAAAACGTCTAAATGTGACGAGCATTTCCCATTGTCACGATGTGATGTACAAACCCCAAATGTTACAATGTGACAAAGATAGAGTAACGTTACCATGAAACGAACATTAAATGTCTCAATGTGATAAAGATAGTGTAACATTATCCCGAGACGAACATTTCCCAATGTCACAATGTGATGAACATAACCCACGGTCAGAATGTGACAAACCTATTGGAAAGCCATAATGTGAGAAACAAAAAATCTTCATCCATGTCATCGCTATCTGATGAACCATAGAACAACATTTAAATGTGACACGCATATAATGAAATCACAACATGACAAACATTTTTAAAAGGTCGCAAGGTGGCCAACGTTTTCCATTGTCACAATGTGATGTACACAACCCAAATGTCATAATGTGACAAAAATAATGCACCATTTCAATGAGACTAACATTTTCCAACATCGCAATGTGATGAACATAAACCAATATCACACTGTGAAAAACCTATTGGAACACCATAATTTGCGGAAAAAAAAACTCTTTGTCCCAATGTCTTAACCATAATTCGTTGATTTCATGTGACAAATAAACCTTGTGTCGTAATGTTACGAACCCCAACCTGATAATCATTGCAATGTGATAGTGCCATATTAAACCATGGTTAAATAATCAACATGACCCACCATAATGATCTACATACGGTCTATGGAGGTCATTCATGGGCATGAGAAACCATTGTCAACCCCAATCAAGCATAGTCAACCATGGTGAAGGTCAAGAATGATCAACTAGAATGGTATATTAATTAATTCATTGATACATAAATACATTAATATGTTAAAGTATTAATGTATTAGTTATTTAATACACTAATGTGATGTATAAATTAAATTATTAATACATTAATAATAATAAATTTAATACAATATAAAGTATACATTTAATGTATTGATACTTTATCAATGTATTGATAGTTTATTAATGTAGTACTATATTATTACTTTATTAATGAATTAATACTTTTCTTTTTATGTATACACATTGTTTTAATGTATTGATACTTTAATGTAATAATGTAATACTTTAATGTTTTGTATTTAATGTTCCTACCATACAGTAAATATGAATTATTATCACTTATACCTCAAGGTGAATGTGAAGGGTTTCTACCCTATAGTAAATCTAAATTATTATGACTTATACTTCAACGTGAATGTGAAATATTTCTACTCGGATGTGAATTTCAATGAAGAAATTTATGCTCGTAGAGAATTTGAAAGAGTTCGGATTTGAACTAAGAACTTTATACTCACAGTTGTATTGTTAATGATTTTTTCTTCATTCTAAACTTTGCAGTAAATTTGAATGGAAGTTCATACATGTGAATTTGAATGAATATTTATACTCTGGAATGAAGGAAATAGGTTTATACTCTCCAGTCAATTTGAACGTTAACTGGTATAGAATTTGAACGAAATTAAGAGGAGGTGTATCCCTAAGGTAAAATTTAAGGTAGTTTATTTGTAAATGAAGACTCTAAGGACTCTACGAAATACTTCTCTACCTATGTGAAGAATATTGAACACTAATTTTGATGGTTTTGTCAACCAAGTGAACCGGGTACACAAGTTCCTTTTGTATTTCATACTTATTTGCTTTGTTTTTTAATACAATATGGGTAATTCACTCTATATACCAAAAACTCTCAACAAACCTAACAAAGAAATCATATATATTTTGTATGAATATATATAATAAGTATAAAAATAAAGATAATAGAGAGAATCCAAACTTAAAACAAAGCTTGAAACAATGCATGATAATAAATTTAAATTCTTTGAAGACAAGATTGATACAAAGATAGAAAATAGAATTTTAGGGGTTGAGAGTTAGATGTATAAAATGGAGGATAGATTACAATCAATAGAAAAAAAAGGAAATAAATCAAATAATCAACCTAGCAGGTATATCTTGAATAAAATTATAATCTTAGTCACAAGATTATAGAGCTAGAATACAAGCTAATTAGCAATTTCACTGTGAATCGTTCGAAACAAAATCTAGATATCAAACCCATCAAAGAATAAATGAACGATCTCATCGAGTTAGATCATGACGTAACAAAAGAGCCTTGAAACTCATAATTTTTGGTGTAAAAGAGTAGAAATTTGAGGACACCCTCATAGTAGTCAAGGAAGTACTAAAAATTAAATCACAATTTTGGAAAACTTGACTCATAGAACCAAAAAGGTTGGGAAAAACAATTGAAAATAAATATAGGTTTTTTCGGGTTAAGATAAGCTCGAATGACCATAAGATGACATACTGAACAAAATTCCAAGGTTAAAAGGGTTAGTAATATTTTTCAATCAAGACCTCATTCTAGAGGACGAAAATAAATTAAGGATGGAAGTTGAAAAGGTGAAAGAAGCCAAGAAGGAAGGGAAATGGGAAATTTTTCATAATCGAAAGGCTATTATTATGGATAGAGACCTAAAATATAACAATAGATATAAATTTGGGACACTCTGAATCCTCTCTTAGAACTATAATTGTTTTCCATGGAGTAAAGGACCTATACTAAGCTGGATCTCGAGTGACATTTATATTATTCATTTGATTGAAACTTGGGATCATGAATAATCTAAGGTCCCTAATATAGAATGATTTTTTTTTTGGTCAACATGGAACAAGAAGTCCTCCCATAGAGGGGTTGGAAGCATAACATTTTACATAAAAATGAAAATCTCTCCTCACATTTGGCTTAATAAGAAATATCCTCTTAATCAATACATATGGATGGAGATATCATATATTAACTCTAAGAATATTTATATACCAATATGTTATTTCACACATATTAACTCTACTTTTCATACAAGAAACAACCTAGATAAGAAATGTCGTACAATATATTAGAGAAAGATATATACAATATGAAAAATAAAGTTGGTATCCTCCTATTAGTATACATTAATGTTATAACTACAACCAATCAAGATATTATTTTATGTATTTATCTCAACCCTAATCCTCTATGGCTAGATAATGACATTGTTTTAGTTAATAGATACAAAAGAATCTCTTAAGACCTAATCAATATCTGTAGTTCTCAATATTTAATAATTTTCAATGGTTGAAGGAAGTGGAAAAAATATAATTGGATGACTTGTATCCATGGGTTGGGTAGCAATGTCGTTGATTATGTAACATTAGATATCCCCATATAAAACCAAATAGTAAACTATGATATTTTATATGACCAAGAACGTTACTCTAATGATATACCTTTAACACTAACCCTAAACTTTTCCATGCACACAAGATCTAGTGAAGAACACTTTGATAACCAAAGGAACATGATTTTTGAAAAACATAAAGTCAATCTTATTGAAATCTCTTAACATATAAGAACAATATCGAATCTCATTATCAAAATTTTACAACAATCTACTCTACTTCCATTAACAAATTCTCTATTGAGGTTTTATGTAAAAAGAAAAATAATAAAACTAACCCTTTGTATGATAGTGAATGTAAAATTGCCAAAGAAAAAACATTAATTAAAAATGAAAAAAAAAAGACTATATAAATATAAAGAAATAGAAGTTTTTGCACCTATTTAAGATAAATCCTAAGAAATTATAGAGGAAAATTCTAACTTGTAAAACTAAAGAAAATAATAGGATTGGTTTGGAGGATTCAAATTTCTACATTAAAAATATTTATGAATCCCCTATGGTCATTGGAAACATTCCAAATAGTTCTATAAAGGATGAATTTTTTTCTATAGAACACATTAAGTTTTTTGTTAAGTGGCTCTCAAAAGAAAAACCTAAGGACATTGATGGTTACCAAGCTTAAATATTAAAAATTGGAGGACATTTTTTCATCTATGGCATACATAAGTTCTTCAGTTTATCTATGCAACAATGTTTTCCAAAACATTGGACCCAAAGTCTCATTGTACCTATTTTTAAAACTGGGCATAAAATCAATCCCTCTAATTATAGGACCATTATGATTCGCCCCATTTTAACTAAAGCTATATGGAAGTATTTTGGAAAACAAGATCAATACATGGATTGAAAGTAGTGGAAAAGGGTATAAGGGCCAAGCTATATTTAGAGTCCACCATTCAACTATGGATCACCTTGTTACATCCCTGATCATTGTAGAGTAGTGTCGTAATGATAAAATTGATCCCCATTCTTGTTTTGTTTATTTTAGAAAAGATTTTAACATTGTTCCTAGGACTAACCTTTGAAATAGTTTAGAATATCTTAAAGTGCCTTTCAAGTTAAGAGCTTCTATAGTGAGGCTATATGAGAAACTTATTTCCAAGTTTAGGAACACTAAGGGCTGGTCAAAAGAAATTGAGTGTAGTCTACGAGTCAAGCAAGGTTTCCACTTATCCCCTACCATTTTCAACATCTATATTGATAAGTTAGAATATTGTTTGGAAGATGCAGGTTTTGTTAGCCAAAATATCACTAATATATTCATCATCATTTTTATTTATGATGATGATATTTTTTTTATGGTGAAGAGTCCCTATGACATCTAGGTAAGAAACTTGTAATCCTCAAAAACTTCTTCTCTAGTATGGGAATGACCTTCCACACCGAAAAAACAAATGTAGCGATAATTAAATTCAAAAAAGGTAATGTTCCGATAGAATTAATCACGACAAAGGATGACTCAATAACATATACAAATATTGTAGGCTATAATCAATAAGGAAAAAGGGATTCAAGGAGTTTTATTTGGTGTCACTAGGTTAAAATAATGAAAAATCCTAAAGTGACATTAAATATAGTAAATAATTATATTTAAATCAAATTGGAGGGAAAATATGTGACAGTTTGATTTGGTCAAAAAAAGGGGAAATATCTAGAAGGCCCTGAGGAAGGATAAATAGAGAGGTAACCCTTCTTTTTGGCATTCTGAATTGATATCTTGTTGATGTGTTATTTGAGCCAAGTTTTTGTTAAGATTTGGAAAACCCCTTCCATTTCAGTCTAGTTTTGTTGGTGCAATATCCACCCTAGCTAGGTAAAGAGGAGGATCCAACCATGGTTTTAACTTGGGCTCATTTTGTATTTTGGTTTCATCTTGGAGGAAGATTTGGAGGTTTAGTGGCTAACATAGGTGATTTGCGACATTTTCCAAAAAAATTCAATCATAGAGTCTTGAAGTGCCAAGAGGGTTTCCCAGTAACTATGAAAGGATTCACCCTCGCGGTTTGTGCACAAGGTGTCCCCCAAGGCCCCCACATCATTTCCATACTCATCAAATGAGGCCCATGCATTTTGTCTAGCCTCATCCCACGAGTCTCTCTACAATTCAATATTTCAAACTGGAGTTTGATACGAGTGACCGTATTGCTGCAGTGAAGTATTTCAGAGCGGATTGAGCCCATATGAGTGAGGCCTAACAGTTATAGAGTAGTGTACAAGTTGAGGAGTATTTGGAATCATCACCAAGTTTCTTGATTTTTCTTTTCTAGTAGATATTGTAGTTGCTTGCATCCAGTAGGTTTGTTGTAATCAGGAGGGTTTAACAGTTGTTGTTACAATAATTAGTGATATTTGTATTGTTTTGATTTGGGTTCTCATACAATAATAAATATGCCAAGGTTATATTCTCAACTATTTGTGTAATGGATGTATGTGATATGTTTAACACTATTCTTATCTATGAGAAATTTGAAAATTGTTTCTAAGGATTTCCAATAGACCTAGTGTAAAGTGTTCCACAAAATTTACACTACGAAATCAATACCTGGATCAAATACATATTTTTTTTTCCCATTATAGTGATATCAGAGATGGCAATATTGATATCATTTTATTTATTGAGGCATTGATGTGAAGGAAAACTAGAGGATGAGGGAAGAAACCTACCACATGATGAGAATGATAAGAAGAAGTAGAATTAGTGGGAGCTATGGGGGACCATCCTAAATATAGAACTATACAAATATTGGAATCCATATCTAATGGTTAGCAACAGATGAAAAAAGTATTAACATATTATTTTTATGCCAACTAAGTAAACCAAAACCAGGTAGGTTCCAATGAGAACCATGAAGACACTATCCATAGAGGTTGTAGGACTCTTGAAGGGAGTACTACCTATGTTCTGACATAGAGTGTCTTCTACGAAGGTAGCATAAAATTACCAACACCATTATTCCCACCATTCCTTGAGGAGCGGCCTACAAGAGCATCAAACCAACAAAGTGTTAGAAAAACAGGATCATGGAGAAATAAAATAAATAAAATGAATAAATAAAACAAAGAAGATAAAAAATACAATAGCGAAATAGATATACATGGTTCATACAATGTCAGCTACATCTACCAAAAACATTTCCAGGTCCTTTCTCTATTATTATCTAGCAAATATAGTGATACAACCTACAACACACCTGCTATAACTTCCTCTTCTTTCTCTCACAATATCCTCTCTCAGAATACAATATTCACAATGATACATAGTCGCAATACATTTCCCTCATAAAACATCCTTTCCTTCTAGGGAAAAAAACCCTAAAATAACTTCTATTGTCATTTATGTGCCCTTATAATGAATGGTCCAAATTTACTATGAAATTAAAATATACATTTGCAAGGAAATTTTTCCTTCAGGGGATTCTCCCAAGAACCCCCATTGGGGAAAGACATCCCCCCAGACCCCGCAGGGAGGGTAACCCCCACTTGCACTCCCCCATGTGGAGGAGTGTCCATTCTTCTGGGGTTTAAAGTATTCATGGGGTATAAACACAACTTAAAAGAAAGGATTTTGAATGAAGAAGATAATTAGGCTCCACAACCAACAAAAAGATCATATGAAATGAGCTCCTACCTTAGGGAGTATCAATTGTTGGAAGAAGGAGCATTGGAATCCATGTCCTCTATTGACTAGTTCAACATTAGAATGAGGAACAAATCCAGGGTGAGCCAGAATCAACACAACTTCGATCTTTTGTGAAAATTGGGGAAGATTATTATCCAATGTTCTGAGGGATCTGTCAAGTGCACAACCCAAGCATGGGTACTTATTTTGGACACTTATTTCTAGCTTAACCCGATGAAAAAGGTAGAGGACATCAAGTTTTATACTCTAAATTTGGATGGAGAGGCCCATGAGTGGTGGTACCATGGTGATCTGGATTATTTTAAGGATGAAATGTGAGAGGAGATATAATAAAAAAATGTACAGAGATATCTCAGATATCCAATGATATAACAAAAATATGTATCATAGATGCAAGCATAAACATAGAGATATAGTAATACACAATTTCTATTAATGAGTGAACTCTACAAAACTATAGAAATACAGAGTGAAAGACTCGATAGAATGGTGGAAGCTTATCTCTGAGAAGAGATGTGACGTCTACTCACATTCGTATGAATATAATTATTACAATGAGGCTCTAAAGGAATTTTTAACATATATAAAATCCCAAACCCTAACCTTGGAAGATGAAAAGCCAACAATTTTGTGGACCCCGTTTTGGGTAGTGTATCAACATCCCGAGGGCATAACTTTGGAATACAAACTTCGATCAATGAGAGTGTTTGGAAATCATTATGGTTTTATATCTCGAAAAAACTCCATTTAGGCCTTCAAAATGGCCCCAGAAGTTTAGGAACCGAAAAACTGCTAAAAGTAGTAAATTTCCAGAACATTGTTTTGATCTAGTTGGAATAGGTGGGTATCCATCGATATCCACCTGAATCAATCCTTCTCCCTTAGGAATAAATGGTCTCCATTGCGTTGAGGGCCCGGGGGATAGGAAAAAGTGTTTGTTGAGTTTGCATCTTGATGAGATGCTTTCCTTGCTAGAGAAGTTGGGTTTATTATATTGTTGAAGGTTGTCACGAACATGTCGTTAGAATGGTTCGACCTTTTTAGAGAGTCTGGTTGCATGAGATGACTTTGTGCAGAAGGAATTATTTTTCTTTTCTTCAATATTTTCGACTTGCTTCTTCTCGACAAAAGGTGCTTGGACTAAGGCTGCAGTGGTTGCGATGTTCTTATTTTCATCTTTTGAATAGAATATGAAGAAGTTGAATGTCTTAGTATTATATACTACCTTACAACATTTTTTAGGTGGGACAGTAGTTGGAAATACCTCTCGTATCCGGTAGAGATGACCCCTGAGAGTGACAATGACACTATAAGATCGAGTCTCATTAATAACACGACACTTCCACATATATGGTTGGCCCAATAGAACTTCACATACATCTAGTGGGGAAACATCACATAACACATAATCCTTGAAGGGATGTATGTTGTATGATAATCAACATTATTGGTTGATACAAATATCATGTCCCTTGCGAAGCCAATCGATGTTGTATGTTTGTGGGTGTGGTGTTGTCAACAATTCCAACTGTTTGATGACCTATGCTAAGATGAGGTTGTTATGTCTTCCTCTATCAACAATAAAATACAACATGGTTCCATTCACCCACATCTGTGAATAAAAATGACACTCCTCCTCCTGAGGATCTATTGGTTATTCTTGTTGAATTGTTGTGGTCGTGACAATAACAATGGGGTTTGCAACGATGATCTGTATTTTTCCATTATTTTCTGAATCATATTTTGAATCAGGATTCACCTCCTTGTCTTTGATCTCGGCCACCAATGATTGTTTTGAGCGACAATCACTAGTGTTGTGCCAGGGGATTTTTTGAAAATCACACCACTTTCTAGTATCCTTCTTTATCTTCCCATGACCCTTCTTTTCCTATGTCTTGGACTAGTTTTCAGGAGATTGTTTGTTAGCTACGTATTTATCATACTTTGGTTGTTGCGGATTTACAGACCCCAACTCTCATTTTTCATGGTGATTAAATTTAAGCTCAATTTTTAAAACATATCAATAGGAAGCTCCCAATGATGAGATGTCTGGAAAATCCATTTCATTTTCGATGTATCTATTGAGACCCCCACGGTATTTCTGAACCAAATGATGCTCAGAATATTTGATACCCAACTTAGTGAACAAGTTCGGTGTCCTTTGTTACAGGTATGAACTAACTGAGAGGGGGGGGGTGAATCAGTTAGTGTAGATTATTAATAATTTCTCTCCTTTTCTAACTTTGAATCATTAATCTTAGTGGCAGTGAGTCTTTACTGTGAAATCCAGAGTTAT
>ML781958.1:143602-183683 GCA_009831015.1 Picea engelmannii | reverse complement strand
TTTCTGCGTCTGTGTTTGCATTTGTGTTGCAGCATGTTTCAGCATCTGTTCTTCATAAACAATCGATTGCCATCAATGACAACCTTGATCATCTGCGCCTTGATCATCTGCGTCATCTCTGTTGTAGGCATATTTCCAACATCCTTTAGCACTATTTAGTCCCTCTCTTGACACAACATGGTCCATCTCATGTAATGTTCATCATAGTTACCGAGAGGGTAATATAGTTCCTTGACCACGTTCACAAAAAAAATCCAAAGTAGGTTCAGCCCCATATATTCCAGACTCCTTTGTGGAAATTTTCTCCCACCAATTTTCCCACCACTTTTTGACATGGGGGAGAGCCTTAATTAGTGTGAAGGTGATTGTTTCCCTGTCGAAAAAATTGTGAACAATGAAATAACCTTCTAGCTGATTTAACCATTTTTTTAGAGCATCTGCATCTATCTGACCTTCAAATACAGGAATATAAAAATTAATTTGTACCATGAAAGTTGAGGTTCCTCCAAAGTGGTCTATTGATCAATATGCATTGATTTATATCGATAGGCGTTGAAGGATGTTGGAACAATTATACATCATTTCATCCCTCTATCGCTTGAGAGCTTGTTGAAGCAATATATTAATAGAATCGTCTTCTCTGTCTTATTTATTTTATTCTGCCATGGAAGTATTCTTTGGAATGTGAGATAAATTTTATTCTACAGAGAGAACCTCAAGACCCACCTTTCTATACTCGTACCTTGGTGGGGAGATGCACTGAAACAAAATCAAGAACAACCTGCTCTGATACTACTAATATGGATTATTTTGAGCACGAAATGAGAGAAGATATATAATAAAGAAATGTACATAGATATCTCATATATCCAATAATATAATGGAAATATGTATCATATATTCAACCATAGAAAAAGAGATATAGTAATACACAATTTATGTTAATGAGCGAAAAGTACAAAACTGTAGAAATAGAGAGTGAAAGGCTTGCTAGAATGGTGGATGCTTATCTCTAAGAAGAGATATGAAGGCTACTCAAATTAACAAGAAGATAATTCTTATAGTGAGGATCTAAAGAAATTTTTATCATAAATAAAATACAAAACCCTAACCCCGAAAGATGAAAATCCAACAGTTTTTTGGACCTCGTTTTGGGGAGTTTGGTGTATCAAATTCTCGAGGGCGTAACTTTGGCATAGAATCTCCATTTGGGGAGAGAGATAGCTCGTTGGAAAGGTATCGTCGAGGATACTCATTTTGTGGGATCAATGAGATCCTTTAATTTTCATTATGGTGATATATCCTGAAAAAAACTTCATTTAGGCCTTCAAAATGGCCTCGAAAGTTTAGGAACCGAAAAAACTACTAAAAATAGTAAACTACTAGAAGATTGTTTTGAGATAGTTGGAATAGGTGGGCAAACATCGATATCCACATGTATCAATCCTCCCTCCTTAGGAAGAAATGGTCTCCAATGATTTTACGGCCCGAGGGAGAGGGAAAAGTGTTTGTTGAATATGCATCTTAATGAGTTGCTTCCCTTGCTCAAGAAGTTGCATTGCTTAGCTTGTTGAAAAATTTCATGAACCTATGGATGGAAGGCTTGTACCTTTTTAACCAGTCTAGATGCATGATATGATTGTGTGGAGAAGGAATCCTTGGGATTTTCTTCAATATTTTCAACCTACTTATCCTGTACATAATGTTGGACATAAGGTGCTTGGACTGAGGCTGCAGTGGTTGTGATGTTCTTTTATTCATATTTTGAACAAACTATGAAGAAGATTAATTTTGTAGTATTATATACTACCTTACAACACGTTTTAGGTGGGATAGTAGTTGGAACTACCTCTAGTATCCTGTAGAGATGACCCCCGAGAGTAACAATGACACTATGAGGTTGAGACTCATAAATAACATGGCGCTTTCACATATATGGATGGCCCAATAGAACATCACATACATATAGTGGGGACACATCAAATAATACCTCATCCTTGAAGGGTTGGATGTTGTATTAAAATTGACATCGCTCGCTAACACAAAGATCTCATCCCTCACTAAGCCACTCCATGTTGTATGGTTGCAGGTGCGGTGTTGTCGACAATTCTAACTATTTGAGAATCTTTGCTGAGATGGAATTATTCTCTCTTCCACTATAAACAATAAAATGCAGTGGGGTCCCCTTCCCCCACATCTATAAATAAAAAAGGCACTGCCCCTCTTGAGGATCTGTTGGAACTTTTGGTTGACTTGCTGCGGTTGCGATAAAACTTGTGGGGTTTGTGTCGATGATATTTCTTTTTCCATTAGTTTTTGAATCAGATTCTAAATGATGGTTTTGAGAGAAATTCATTAGTGTTGTGCCAAGGGATTGTTTCAAAATCACACCACTTTCCAATGTCCTTCTTCTTCTTCCTGTGATTGTTCTTTTCCTGTGGCTTGGACTATCTTTCGAGAGGTTGTTTTTTAGGGTTGTCTTTATCATAATTTGGATTTTGTAGATTTGCAAACCTGAACTCCCATTTTTTCTAGTGCTTAAATTTATTCATTATTTTGACATCATATCGATAGGGAGCTCCTAGCGATGATATGTAAAGAAACTCTATTTCAATTTGGATCTATCTTTGTAGAGTCCCATGGTATTTTAGAACCAAATGTCACTTAGAATATTTGATACCCAACTTGGTGTGCAAGGTATGGAAGGTATTGTTGAACTCTGACATTTATTGGCCCCTCTCTTCACATAGCATGGTCCATCTCATGTACTAGTCGTCATAGTTACCAACAGAGTAATATTATTCCTTGACCACATCCAGAAAAAAATCCTAAGTGTTTTTGGCCCCATATATTCCAGACTCGTCTGTGGAAATTTTCTCCTAGTAAGTTTCACACCAATGTTTGACATGGGGGAGATCCTTAAGGAGTGTCAGGGTGATATTTTCCTTGTCTAAAAACTTTTGAACAGAGAAATAACCCTATAGCAAATTTAACCATTTTTCTAGGGCATCTCCATCTATCTAACCTTCAAATAAGGGAATATAAAAATTAACTTGTACCTTGAAAGGAGAGGTGCCTCCAAAGTGGTCACTTTATGAAAACGCATCGATTGTTATAGGAAAGTGTTGAAGGATGTGGGAAAAATTCTCCATAATTTCATCCCTCTGTCGCGTTAGATCTTTCTCAAGCAACAGATTAATAGAATCATATGATCTGTATTTTTTATTTTGTTCCACCATGGATGGTTTATTGGGCGTGTGAGAGTGATTTTCTTATATAGATACAAGTTGAATATTAAACTGGCTATACTTGGACCTCATCGGGGACATGAACTAAAAAAAATAGTCAAGAGTAACCTTCTCTGATACCACTGATATGGATTATTTTGAACACAAAATGAGATCAGAGATATAATAAAGAAATGTACAAATAAATATAAGATATACAATAATATAATAGAAATATGTATCAGATATGGAACCATAAAAACATAGATATAGTAATACACAATTTATATTAATGAGCGAAATGTACAAAACTGTTGAAATACATAGTGAAAGAGTCGCTAGAATGGTTGCATCTTATGTCTTAGAAGAGATATGATGACTAATCAAATTCACAAGAAGATAATTCTTGTAATGAGGTTGTAAATGCCTTTTTAACATAAAGAAAATTCAAAACGCTTTCCCCAGAAGATGAAAATCCAACAATTTTGTGGACCCCGTTTTGGGTAGTTTGGTGTATCAACGTCTCGAGGGTGTAACTTTGGCATATTATCTTTGTTTGGGGTGCACGATATCTCATTGGAAAGGTATCGTCGAGGAGATTCAATTTGGGGAATAAATCAAATCCTTTGGCCATCATTGAAGTTCTTGATCCCGAAAAAACATCGTTTAGGCCTTCAAAATGGCCCCAAAAGATTAGGAACCGAAAAACTGCTAAAAATAGTAAATTATCAGAGGATTGTTTTCAGATAATTGGAATAGGTGGGTGACCACCGATGTGAATCTAGATCAATACTTCATATTTATGAAGAAATTTTATACATTTCTTTGAGTTCCTAGGGGAGAGGGAAAAGTGTTTGTTGAATATGCATCCTGATGAGTTGTTTTCCTTGCTCGAGAAGTTGTGATGCTTAGCTTTTTGAATGCTGTCACTAAGTTGTGGCTGGAAAGGTTGGAAATTTTTAACTATTATGGATACATGATATGACTATGTGTAGGAGGAATCATTTTTATTTTCTTCAATCTTTTCAACCTACTTTTGCTAGACAGAAAATGCTCGGACTATGGTTGTAGTGGTTGCGATGTTCTTTTGTTCACCTTTTGAGCAGACCGTGATGAAGTTGAATTTTGTAGTATGATATAGTACCTTGCGATAATTTTTAGGTGGGATAGTAGTTTGGACTACCTATGATATCCTGTAGAGATGACCCCCCAAATTAACAATAACACTACGAGGTTGAGACTCATAAATAACATGGTGCTTCCAAATATATGGCTAGACCAATAGAAAATCATAGATATCTAGTGGGGAAACATCACATAATACCTCATCCTTGAAGGGTTAGATGTCATATGACAATTGACACTGCTCATTGAAAGAAAGATCTTGTCATTAGAGAATCCAATTGATGTTGTATGGTTGCGGGTGTGGTGTTGTTGGTAATCCCAATTGTTTGACGACCTCTAATTATATGAGTTTCTTATTGTTTCTTCTATCAACAATAAAATACAATGGGGTCCCCTTAACCCACATATGTGAATGAAAAAATTGTCCTCCCTCTTTAGGATATGTTGGTTCTTTTGTTTTAATTGTTGCATTCGCGACAATAGTAGTGGGGTCTGTGTCGATGAACTGTCTTTTTCCATTATTTTCTGAATCAGGGTTTGTCTCCTTGTCTTTGATATCGACCACCAATGATGGTTTTGTGAGACATTCATAATTTGTTTTCTAGGGGAATGTTTGGAAATGACACCACTTTACAGTGTCCTTCTTCTTCTTCCCATGATCCTTCTTTTCCTATGGCTTGGACTAGTTTTTGGGAGGTTTTTTTTTAGGGTTGTCTTTATGATACTTTGGTTGTTGTAGATTTGAAGATCTGAACTCCCATTTTTTCTAGTACCTAAATTTATGCTCGATTTTGACATCATATTGATAGGAAACTCCTAGCGATGACATTTATAGAAAATCCATTTCAGTTTAGATATATCTGTGTAGATCCCCATAGTATTTCAAAACCAATTGTCTTTCATAATATTTGATACCTAACTTAGTGCGAAAGGTATGGAAGTTATTGGTGAACTCCAACACTGATTGGACCCTCTCTTGACACAACGTGGTCCATATCATGTATTTTTCTTCATAGTTACCAACAGGGTAATATTGTTCCTTGACCGCATCCACAAAAAAATCCTAAGTGGGTTCGACCCCATCTAATCCATACTCGTATGTGGAACTTTTCTCGTAGTAAGATTCCCACCAATGTTTGAAAAAGGGGAGAGCCTTAAGGAGTGTGAAGGTGATATTTTCCCTGTTGGAAAAATTGTGAACAAAGAAATAACCTTCTAGCAGATGTAACCATTTTTCTAGGGCATCCACATCTATCTGACCTTCAAATACGGGAATATAAAAATCAACTTGTACCTTGAAAGGCGAGGTACCACCAAAGTGGTCGTTTGATGAGGATGCATCGGTTGTTATCCATAGGTGTTGAAGGATGTTGGAAAAATTCTCCATAATTTTTTCCCTCTATTGCGTGAGATCTTACTCAACCAATAGATTAATAGAATCATTTGTTCTGTCGTTTTTATTTCTTTTGGTATGGAGGGTTTCTTTGGCATGCCAGATTTATTGTCTTCAAAGGGAGACAATATTGAGACCCAAATAGCTATACTCCTACCTTGTCGAGGACATGCACTAAACAAAATGATGAAGAGAAACATCATCTGATACCATTGATCTAGATTATTTTGAGCATGAAATGAGAGAGTAGATATAATAAATAAATATATGAATGTGTGCAGGATCTGAAAAACTGCTAAAAATATTAAATTTTGATAAGACCATTTTGAGCCAGTTGGAATAGGTGGGTGGACACATATATCCACCTGGATCAATGCTCCGCCTTTCGGAAGCAATGGTCTCCATTGCATTGAGTGCCCTGGGGATAGGAAAAATATTTTGTTGAATGTAAATCTTGATGAGCTACCTGCCTTGCTGGAGATGTTTTGTTGGTTAGCTTGTTAAAGGATATCATGAACCAGTTGTTAGAAGGGTTGGACCTTTTAAACTATTTTTTCTACATGAGATGGCTATGTGCAAGAGGAATCCTTTCCCTTTTATTTAATATTTTTGACCTTCTTTCGCTAGACAAAATGTTCTTGGATTGAGGTTGCACTAGTTTTGGTGTTCTTCTGTTCACCTTTTGAACAAATTGTGAAGAAGGTGAATTTTGTA
Organism: Picea engelmannii; assembly: GCA_009831015.1. Taxonomy (NCBI): domain Eukaryota; kingdom Viridiplantae; phylum Streptophyta; class Pinopsida; order Pinales; family Pinaceae; genus Picea; species Picea engelmannii. The sequence goes on along the minus strand of ML781958.1, from coordinate 177,224 downwards.
GTATAAGATACTACCTTGGGACACTTTTTAGGTGGGACAGTAGTTGGAACTAATTATGGTATCTTGTAGAGATGAAAACCTAGAGTAACATTGACACTACGGCGTTTAGACTCATAAATACCATGGTGCTTCCACATATATGGTTGGACCAAAAGAACGTCATATACATATAGTGGGGAAACATCACATAATAACTCATTGTTGAAGGGTTGGATGACATATGAAAATCGACATTACTGTCTAACATAGAGATCAAATCCCTAATGAAGCCACAAGATTTTGTATGTTTGTGGGTGTTGTGTTGTCAACAATCCCAATTGTTTGATGACGTTTGTTGAGATGAGTTTCTTATGCCTTGCGCTGTAAAAAAAAAATGCATCAGGGTCCCCTTCACCCACATGTGTGAATGAAAATCTGCCCTCCTCTTAAGTATATGTTGGTTCCTATGGTTTAATTGTTGTGGTCGTGACAATAGAAGTCGGTTCTGCGTCAATGATATGTCTTTTTCCATTATTTTCTGAATTAGATTTTGAATTAGGGTTCGGCTCCTTATCTTTGATCTCGACCACCAATGACTATTTTGAGCGACATTCATCAGTGTAGTGGGAGGAGATATTGTGGAAATCACACCACTTTCCATTGTATATCCTCGTCTTCCTGTGACACTTATTTTCCTGTGGCTTGGACTAGTTTTTAGGAGGTCGTCTGTATCATACTTTGCTTATTACAGATTTGAAAACTTGAACTCTTGTTTTTTTGGGTGCCTAAATTTCTTCTTGATTTTGACAACATATTGATAGAAAGCTCCCAACAATGATATGTCCATAAAATCCATTTCATTTTAGATGTATCTGTGTAGAGCCCCATGGTCTTTCAGAACCAAATGTTGCTCAGAATATTTGATACCCATCTTAGTGTGCAAGGTATGGAAGGTATTGGTGAACTTTGACACTACTTGGCCCCTATATTGACACAGTGTGTTCCATATAATGTATTATTAGTCATAGTGACCAAGAAGGTAATATTGTTCCTTGACCACATCCATAAAAAAATCCTAAGTGGGTTCAACCCCATATATTCTAGACTCCTCTATGGATCTTTGCTCCTAGTAAGTTTCCTACCAATTTTTGACATGGGGGGGAGCCTTTAGAAGTGTGAAGGTGACATTTTCTATCTCACAAAAATTATGAACTTAGAAATAACCTTCTAGCATATTTAACCATATCCTACGACATTCGCATCTATATGACCTTCAAATATGTGAATATAAAAATTAACTTGTACCGTAAAAGGAGAGGTGCCTTCAAATTTTCCTCTTGATGAAGATGTGTCGGTTGTTATCGACAGACGTTGAAGGATGTGGGAAAAGTTGTACATCATTTCATCCCTTTGTCGTGTGAGAGCTTTCTCAAGCAACAAATTAATAGAATTGTCTACTCTGTCATTTTTATTTTCTTATTCCATGGAGGGTTTCTTGGACGTGCGAGAGTTATTTGCTTCGAGAGAGACAAGTTCAAGACACAACTTGCTATACTCGAAACTTGCAGGGGTCATGCACTAAAGAAAATGACTAAGAGAATACTAATATCATATCAATGATCAAAATTATTTTGAGCATGAAATGAGAGTAGAGATATAATAAATAAATGTATAGGGATGCAACGATAAACCCAGAGATACAATAATACCCAATTTTTATTAATGATCGAAATGTACAAAACTATAGAAATACATAGTGAAAGACTCGCTAGAATGGTGGAAGCTTAACTCTGAGAAGATATGTGATGACTACTCACATTAATAAGAATATAATTCTTTAAATGAGGCTCTAAAGGCCTTTTTAACATAAACAAAATCCAAAACCCTAACCCTGGAAAATGAAAAGCCAACAATTTTGTGGACCCTGTTTTAGGTATTTTGTGTATGAACTTCTCGAGGGCATAACTTTGGCATATGATCCTTGTTTGGGGTGCACAATAGCTCGTTGGAAAGGTATATTAAAGGAGATTAATTTTAGGGGATCAATAATATTCTTTATCGATATTTTGTATGATGGATCCTAAAAATACTTCATTTGTTCCTTCAAAATGTCCCTAGAAGTTTAGGAACCAAAACAAATGCTAAAAATAGTAAATTGCCAAAAGACTGTTTCGAGCTAGTTGGAATAGGTGGGTGTCCACCGATATCCACCTAGATAAATTCTCTCTCATCAGGAAGTAATGGTATCCATTTCATTGAGTTCCCGAGGGAGAGGGAAAAACGTTTGTTGAATCTGCATCTTGATGAGTTGCATTTCTTAGCTTGTTCAAGGCTTTCATGAACCTGTGGCTAGAAGGGTTGGAAAATTTTAAATAGTTTGGCTACATGACATTATTGTGTGTAGAAGGAATCCTTGTTCTTTTCTTCAATATTTTAAACCTGATCCTACTAGACAAAATGTGCTTGGACTGAGGTTGAATTGGTTGCAGTATTCTTTTGTTCACCTTTTGAATAGACTGTAAAGAAGCTGAATTTTATAGTATGAGATACTACCTTGCGGTACTTTTTAGGTGAGAAAATATTTGGAATTACCTCTGTTATCCTGTAGAGATTACCCCCTAGAGTAAAAATGACACTACGAGTTCGAGACTCATAAATATCATGGAACTTCCACATATATGGTTGGACCAACATAACATCACAAAAATATAGTGGGAAAACATCACATAATACCTCATCCTTGAAGGGATGGATGTCATATGACAATCAAAAGTGTTGGCTTACATGAAGATCGCATCCCTGGTGAAGCCACTCGATCTTGTATGGCTATAGGTGTGGTGTTGTCAACAATCCCAACTCTGTGACAACCTTCACTGAGATGAGGTTCTTATGGATTCTGCTATCAACATTAAAATTTAGCGTGGTACCTTTCACCCACATATGTGAATGAAAAATTCACTCACACTCTTCGGGATCTCATAGTTCTTATGGTTGAATTGTTGCGGTCATTAAAATAGTAGTGGGGTCTGTGTCGATGATCTATTTTTTTCCATTATTTTCTGAATCAAATTTTGAATCGGGGTTTGGCTCCTTGTCTTTGATCTAAACCACCAATGGCTATTTTGAGATACATTCATTAGTGTTGTTCGATGGGATTTTGTGTAAATCACACCACTCTCCAGTGTCCTTCTTCGTCTTCCCTTGACCCTTCTTTTCATGTGGCTTGGAATGGTTTTTGGGAGGCTCTTTGTTAGAGACATCTTATCATACTTTGGTTATTGCGGATTTATAGAACCAAAATCTCATTTATTCTGGTGCCTAAATTTCTACTCGATTTTGAAAACATATGATAGCCACCTCCCAGTGATGAGGTCTTCGAAAACTCCATTTCATTTTTTATGTATATGTGTAGAGCCTCACGATATTTTAGAACCAAATGCCGCTCAAAATATTCCAAACCCATCTTGGTGTGAAAGTTATAGAAAGTATTGGTAAACTCTAACACTGCTTGGCCCCTCTTTTCACACATTGTGGTCTATCTCATGCACTCGTCATCATAGTTACCAATAGGGAAATATTGTACCTTGATCGCATCCACAAAAAAATCCAAGTGGGTTCGGGCCCATATATTCCAGTCTTCTTTGTGGAAATTTTCTCCTAGTAAAATTAACGCAACCCCCGCTCTCATCCGCAGTCGGTCGCTCCACCAGGACCTTTTTCGCTTCACGGCCCGAAGAGTCCACAGCTCTTCTAACTCTCTCGGGAGTTCCCTTCCCACAGTCGTCTCGGAGATCTCCTCTTCTCGTATCGGGAGATCGAATCTTGCGATATCGCGAGGCTTGCAACACTGCCTTCGGGCTATCAAACACCGAAACCCCGACCCTGATGGTCAACGGTCAACCTCGGGGTATCGCTTCCCGCGATGCCGAAGAGCTGTTGTTCCTACCTTAGAGTTCCGAGCACGCGATACCACGTTTTGTGCTCCACACAATCTCCGTGGGACCCATCGCGATTTGTGCCTTCGCGACTTCTCCATGCTCTTCTCGACTTTGCAAATGCCTAAGTGTCGAGTCCCGACTCTCAGGGATCTCGTGCCACCTGTCCCACCAACAGTAGATGGTTCCGATTAAATCAGGAAATCGCACCTTCGGATTTCGACGTGCATGTAACTCTTGTGCTCGCCAACCCCGAATTGCCAATATGCAATGGTCGACGGTCTCCTCCGTGCACCTGCGAGTTAACTCCCTCGCAGCTCCTCCAAAATCTGACGGTCTACAGGCTTCGTGAGATCCTGCTCGACAGCTTCAAGTCGTCGATTCTCTTCCTCTGAATGGTTCTCCGCTTCACCAGCCTTCCCTGGGTTTAAATCTCTCTCAGGCCTGTTCCGTTAGCGTGTACCCAGAACTATCTCTCCTGAACTGAAATCCTCCTGCTCCTTCCGAGACTTCGAGCACGATACCTACGATCTCCCTTAAACTACCTTCAAAGTGTTGAAGTCTTCCAGGTTCTGCATTCCTACAGTCACAGCAAACCCAGCCTTTCCTTTCTCAGAATTGCTACTGAGACTCCAGTTCAACCTGCATTCACCTGCACGGCTCAAACAGACCAACACGACTCTGGAAAAACGAGAACAAAAGTTCAACTGCTTAGCCTCCTTGACGCATTCTATGCGGAGGAATTCAACTGCACTCCATGAAGGAATCTCCTGGCTCAAGCAGAGAAGCAATTTGGATTCTAATTCCTCATTCCCTCAGGTTCTAAACCTGATATGAAATCACATAAGCAGCGTATAAAAGATAAGCATATAAAGAAGCAAGTATGCAACAAAATAACATCAACAGCACAAAGAACTCAAACACGGCCATGGAATTGAATCAAGAACTTTCTTCTATTAATTCAATCTGTACATGGGGTTTCTTCACGAATTATCTGCTCTGTTCTCTCCTGCTCTCTATGCTAACACTGAATTTTTTCACCATAATCCAGAACTCTTTAATAATACAAAAGAGAGTGTCTATATTCTGTTTTCCCTCTCAAGAGTCAAAACTGTCTAATCTACCATTAACTCCTACCTAACAGTATTGAAACTAAATAAATGCCTTCTTATCTTTAATATCATACGAGTGCACTTCATATGGATGCGTTCATCCAAAACGACGACGCAACAATCTTCCTCGTGATTTAAAAAGGTATGTGCTGGTGTTGTCCACCTGTATTCTTTCCCTCCATGCGCTGGCTCGCTCGTGGGAGTCGTAGATGCTCCTGCATCATACTCCTCGGCTCAAAAAGATTTCATGGGCTCCTGTCCATGAGTTCTTGCACGGTGTGATCATCTCTTTGTATTACTACCTCGGTCTCCCAGCTAGCATCCTCCACTGGGTGGTCTTTCCATTTTATCAGGTACTCAAAGTACTGTTTCCTCCTGGTCTTTCTTCCAACTCTTTTGTCCAGTATGCACTCCATGCCAGGCTTCTGTGTAACTGGAAATTGCTTCTGCCACTGGACCATTGGTTCCTCAGTTCCAGCGTCTACTTTCTTGGCCCTATATGGGTATAAATCCGAAATATTGAAAATCAGAGATATCTCAATGCCCCCTGGCAACTCAAGCTCATATGCATTTTCTCCGAACTTCCTCAGGATTTTGCACGGTCCGATTTTCTTCATCTTGAGCTTGTTATACGTCCCCCTTGGGAACCTTTCTTTCCTCAGGTGTGCTAGAACCATGTCTCCAACTTCAAATTGAAGTTGGCTTTTGCGCTGATCGGCTCTGCGCTTATATTCTTGATTCGTTCTTTGCAATCGCTGCTTCACCTGTGAATGAAGTTCTTGCATTGCTTCAACAAATTATTTAGCTCTCGCGCTGCTAGTCTTAACCTATTCTGACTCCCGGAGTTCAGATACTCCTCTCGGCTATGTTCCATACAAAATTTGGAATGGACTCTTACCTGTACTCTGATTCATAGAATCGTTGTACGCAAACTCTGCTTGTGGTAGGGTCTGATCCCAACTGGTGTGATGCTCCATCACCAGACTTCTTAATAGATTTCCCAAAATTCTATTGACTACTTCTATTTGCCCATATGTTTGCAGATGGTAAGCAGAGCTGAATGCTAAGTCAGTCCCCAACTTCTTCCATAGCGTCCTCCAAAAATGACCTATGAATTTGGTATCCCGATCCGAGACTATGCTTCTCGGCAATCCATGTAGTCGGACAATCTCTTTGAAAAATAAATTGGCGATGTGGGGTGCATCGCTCGTCTTATGGAATGGAATGAAATGCGCCATCTTCGAGAATCTGTCCACCACAACATAGATGGAATCAACTCCTCGTTGTGTTCTCGACAACCCCAACACAAAGTCCATGCTAATGGCTTCCCATGGCATCTCAGGTATGGGAAACGGTTGATATAACCTTGTGTTCTTCTTTCGACCTTTTGTGTGTTGACATATTCTGCACCTGTCAACAAATCTCTTCACATCTGCATGCATGTCAGGCCAAAAATATGACTCACTCAGCTTGGCGTATGTTTTGTCATGTCCGAAATGACCTGCTAGTCCACCGCTGTGCTTTTCTCGTACCAAATTCTCTCTCATAGAGAAATCTGGAAGGCACAATTGATTTCCCTTGAAGAGCAATCCATCCTGGATCAGGTAGTCAATCCACAGACTCCTATCCCTGAGAACTAGGTTTTCAACTGCTTCATAAGCTTCCCCGAAATCAATATCCCCTGCATACATATCTTTCAAGTTTTCAAAACCCAGCGTTTTGACCCTGAATTCCTGCAGCCACAAACATTTTCTACTCAAGGCGTCCGCCACCTTGTTCGCAGTCCCCGAAATGTGTTTTATGACAAAGGTGAAATTTTGCATATATTCCACCCACTTCGCATGCTTTTGATTCAGCTTCTCTTGCTGACTCACGAATTCTAATGCATGGTTGTCACTGTACAATACGAACTCCTTGGGTATTAAATAATGCCTCCACTTTTTCAATGCTTGGATAATGGCATAGAATTCTTTGTCATATGTGGAGTACTTCAGCTTTGCATCATCCAACTTCTCGCTGTAATATGCAACATGTCTGTCATCCTGACTCAAAACCCCTCCAACAACATATCCACTAGCATCACACTTCACTTGGAAGGTTTTTTGAAAATTCGACAGCACCAGAATAGGCTGCTCAGTAATCTTCTGCTTCAACAGATTGAAGCTCCGCTCAGCCTCTGCTGTCCACTGGAAAACCTTATGCCGCTTCTTCACAATATCCATCATTGCTGCGCTAATCCCACTGAAATTTTGAATGAACTTTCGGTAGAAGCTAGCCAGTCCGTGAAAACTTCTGACCTCGAAAACATTCCTCGGCGATGGCCAATTCCTGATCACATCAACCTTCTCAGGATCCATCTTCAACTCGTTTTCCGAGATTACAAAACCTAAATAAATGAGTTATGTCTGCATGAAGGAACACTTCTTCAAATTTATCAGCAACTTCTCCTGCTGCAGTCTCCTCATCACAATGGCCAAATGCCTCAAGTGCTCAGCCTTTGTCTTACTGAAAATCAATATGTCATCTAGGTACACCACCACAAAATTGCCAATGAATTCCCGCAGGACTTCATTCATTAGCCTCATGAATGTGCTTGGCGCATTTGTCAACCCAAACAGCATGACCAGCCATTCGTACAACCCTTCATTTGTTTTGAATGTTGTTTTCCATTCATCCCCCTCTCTCATCCGGATCTGATGATATCCGCTCTTGAGATCAATCTTGGAAAAGTAATTTTCCCCACTCATGCAACCCATCAAATCGTCCATTCTTGGCAGTGGAAATCTGTACCTGATGGTGATCTTATTGATCGCCCTGGAGTCTGTACATATTCTCCAGCCTCCACCTTTTTTTGGACTTAGTACTGTTGGAACGACACATGGACTCAGACTTTTCCTCACCAGTCCTTTATCCTGCAGATCTTGTACCTGCCTCTTGACTTCCTCGTTCTCTTGAGGCGTCAACCTATATGATGCCTTATTCGGAAAGATCGCTCCGGGTATGAGTTCAATGTGGTGACTCACACTCCTCATCGGTGGCAACGAACAAGGTAATTCGTCCACGATGATATCAGCGAACTCTCCAAGCAGTTCCTGAATCTCGTCCGGCAAATCATCCACTCTTGTGCTTGTCAGGACAATTCTCGGCTTCCTAACAACAAGGAATTGTAGATCTTCATCCTTCTCCAGCTCTGTGAGAAGTTCTTTCCCACTCATGAGAAGTATAGTATTGTTTACTTCCGGCTTGACCACCTTATCCTTGATTGGAAGCAATGTATGGGGTTTCCCATCCTTCTCTAAGGTGTATGTGTTCATCCTCCAATCATGAACAACATGTCGGTCATACTGCCATGGTCTTCCCAATAATACATGACAGACATCCATGGGTATAACGTCACACATAATTTCATCCCTATAATCACCCATTTTAAAATTTACCAAGCATTGTTTTGTAACACATACCTGGTGTCCTTTTTGCAACCACGTCACTTTGTATGGACTCGGGTGTTTATTCGTTTTCAAGTCCAGTTTCTCCACCATCTCAGTCGAAACAAGATTATCTGTTCTCCCACTGTCCGCTATAACCTTGCATTTCCAGCCCTTGGTCTTGCAAGTTGTCTGGAACAGTCTGCATCTTTGCGTCGAGCTGTCCACCTCTTTCTCAGGTTTCAAGAGAGCCTTGTGCACTGTCAGTGACTCCCCACTTCCAGTGTCTTCATCCTCCAAATCACGCCTCTGCGCCTCAGCGACGTGAGTTTCGCTTCTGTCGAATTTTCGGTCTGGACAGTCAACAGCCTTGTGTCCATCTTTACCACAGGTAAAACATGTGATAATTCCTCCCCTACCTCTTCCTCTACCTCGGGTACGAGGAAATGCGTTGGCGTCAGCGTAATCTCCTTGCTGATCTGGTTGCTGCCTTCTCGGCTCAAAATTTTGCTGCCTCTGCTGCGAGGTTCCACCTCTTTCAGTTCTACCCTGAGGCCTCTTCCAGTCCTCCTTAGGCTTCTGAAATTCTTTCTGGGCAACCGCTTTTCCTCTAGGCTGACTCCTGCCTCGCCCTCGCTGTCCCTGCTTGCGGCTCAACTTTTCTTCGGCTCTTAGAGCCATCTGGTATGCATCCTCAACTGTGCGGATGGTAACCATGCTCAACTCGTCCTGAATGTCATACCTCAACCCATTCAGGTATCTCTCCACCTTTTCGTCATCACTCTCCCGATGACCAGCTCTGATGTTGAGCCTGTAAAATTCCTCGGTGTACTCTTTCACCGTCATCAGCTTCTGTCTCAGGTTCTGCATGCGCCTGAACAGAGTGATCTAGTAATCCCTCGAAATGAACTTCGCCTTCATCTTGGCGATCATCCGATCCCAGCTTTTGATCTTTTGTTTTCCCTTGGAACGTCTGTCTGCCTGCAGCTCGTCCCACCATAAGGTTGCATGTCCCTTCAGCTTCATGACCGCATGTCTCACCTTCTTGTCCTCTTCGATGTCCTCATATTCGAAGTAGGTGTCGAGCACTCGGATCCAATCCAGCAACTCCTCTACATCCAGATTTCCCTCATAGACGAGAATGTCCATCTTTGTCTTCGAGCTCATCCTCGAAATGGCTTTGATCAACCTTTCTGTCGAGGCATCTTCTGCTGCGACTTCTTCCTCGGCATGTCCAGCTTCCTCTTCAACCTCAGGATCACTCAACTCTTCTGTACCCACTCCACACCTCTGGGTGGCTTCCATATCTTCGAGTCTTTCCCTGAGATCTCGTATTTGACGTTCCATCTCCGGATTCCCTGCTGGATTTCCTGCTAGTCTACCCCTTCTTCGAGCATCCCTGTCCTCACGATCAGGAGATTGCCTCTCTCTTCTGGGCGGCATTTCGTCTCATCTTCTCTCTGCTACCCAAACAAAGAGAACTCCAACTCCGGCTCTGATACCACTCTAACGCAACCCCCGCTCTCATCCGCGGCTGGTCGCTCCACCAGGACCTTCTTCGCTTCACGGCCCGAAGAGTCCACAGCTCTTCTAACTCTCTCGAGAGTTCCCTTCCCCCAGTCGTCTCGACGATCTCCTCTTCTCGTATCGGGAGATTGAATCTTGCGATATCGCGAGGCTTGCAGCATTGCCTTCAGGCTATTGAACACCGAAACCCCGACCCTGACGGTCAACGGTCAACCTCGGGGTATCGCTGCCTGCGATATCGAAGACCTGTTGTTCCTACCTTAGAGTTTCAAGCACGCGATACCACATGTTGTGCTCCACGCAATCTCCGTGGGACCCGTCGTGATTCGTGCCTTCGTGACTTCTCCGTGCTCTTCTCGACTTTGCAAACGCCGAAGTGCCGAGTCCCGACTCTCAGGGATCTCGTGCCACCTGTCCCACCAATAGTAGACAGTTCTGATTAAATCGGGAAATCACGCCTTCCTATTTCGACGTGCATGTAACTCTCATGCTCGCCAACCCCAAATTGTTGATATGCAATGGTCGACGGTCTCCTCCGTGCGCCTGCGAGTTAACTCCCTCGTAGCTCCTCCGAAATCTGACGGTCTGCGGGCTTCGTGAGATCCTTCTCGAAAGATTCAAGTCGTCGATTCTCTTCCTCTGAAGGGTTCTCTGCTTCACCAGCCTTCCCTGGGTTTAAATCTCTCTCAGGCCTGTTCCGTTAGCGTGTACTCGAAACTATCTCTCCTGAGCTGAAATCCTCCTGCTCCTTCAGAGACTTCGAGCGCAATACCTGCGATCTCCCTTCAACTACCTTCAAAGTGTTGAAGTCTTCCAGGTTCTGCATTCCTACAGTCACATAAAAACCATCCTTTCCTTTCTCAGACTTGCTACTGAGACTCCAGTTCGACCTGCATTCACCTGCACGGCTCAAACAAACCAACACGACTCGGGAAAAACGAGAACAAAAGTTCAACTGCTTAGCCTCCTCGACGCACTCTATGCGGAGGAATTCAACTGCACTCCATGCAGGAATCTCCTGGCTCAAGCAGAGAAGAAATTTGGACTCTAATTCCTCATTCCCTCAGGTTCCGAACCTGATATGCAATCACATAAGCAGCGTATAAAAGATAAGCATATAAAGAAGCAAGTATGCAACAAAATAACATCAACAGCACAAAGAACTCAAACACGGCCATGGAATTGAATCAAGAACTTTCTTCTATTAATTCAATCTGTACATGGGGTTTCTTCACGAATTCTCTGCTCTGTTCTCTCCTGCTCTCTATGCTAACGCTGAATTTTTTCACCATAATCCAGAACTATTTAATAATACAAAAGAGAGTGTCTATATTCTGTTTTCCCTCTCAAGAGTCAAAACTGTCTAATCTACCATTAACTCCTACCTAACAGTATTGAAACTAAATAAATTCCTTCTTATATTTAATATCATACGAGTGCGCTTCATATGGATGCGTTCATCCAAAACGACGACGCAACAATCTTCCTCGTGATTTAAAAAGGTATGCGCTGGTGTTGTCCACCTGTATTCTTTCCCTCCATCCGCTGGCTCGCTCGTGGGAGTCATGGATTCTCCTGCATCAAAGTTTCCCACCAATGTTTGATATGGGGGAGATCCTTAATGATTTCGAAGGTGATATTTTTCCTATCACAAAAATTGTGAACACAAAAATAACCTTCTAGATGATTTAACATTTTTTCCCGAGCATCCACATCTATCTGAACTTCAAATACAAAAATATAAAAATTAACTTGTACCTTTGATCTGTATTTTATGAGAAGAACGAAATGAATAAAGACTATTAACAGGTTCTTAACACAAAATAACAGAGATACAGTAAAACCGGTTTTCTATTCAATAAGGAGATAATATGAAACTGTAAAATGCAATGAAAAACTAGCTTGTTGGAATGGTGGTGCCTTATCTCCGAGAAGAGATGTGACGTCTGTGGTCATTCCCAAGAACATGATTACAATGAGGCTTTGAAGGCTTTTTTACAATAAACAAGAATTCCAAAAACCCTAGACATCCAAAAACCTTACCCTAGGAGATGAAGCACCAAAATTCACGTGGGCCCTGTTTGGGTAAGTTAGCACATCGACTTCCTGGGGTCATAACTTTTGTATACAATCTTCGTTTTAGGCGCATGATAGACCGTTGGAAAGGTATCATCGAGGAGATTAATTTTTGGGGAAACATATAAGAAACTTTGATGTTACTACCCATTTTCCCAAAAAATGTCGTTTAGGGCCTCAAAACGAATTTCAGGACCCGAAAAGATGCTAATAGTAAATTACAAAAATTGCCAGAAAATTGTTTTGAGTCACTTGGAAAAGGTGGGTGGACACCGATATCCACCTGGATCAAGCCTCCATCCTTAGGAAGCAATGATCTCCATTTCGTTGATTTCCCCCATTAGATGAGGACATTTCTATTTAATTTGGCCCTAGGTGAGCCACTTGCCTTGGTACAAGAGCTACCCTTCTTTGACGACTTGATAAAGTTGGATCCTTTGTTGTCGAGTTCCATTGATATGTTTGTCCACAATATTATCACTGGATGTCTTTTGTATGCAGTCAGGGTTGAGATTGCTTCGTGTCAGTTTTTCTTCTACTTTTGAGGTGTCCAATAATGGTGGGAAATAAGGGTGAAGAAGATCCACATTGAACATTGGGTGCAGGCCAAGGAAAGGATGAATGTTGATCTCAAAATAATTATCCCCCATAGATTTGGTGATGGTTTATGGACCATAACGGAGTGGAAGAATATTTTGATGGGGTCCTGTAAGGTGTTCTTTCTACAGGTGCAACCAAACTTTGTCACCCACTTGAAACCTATGTGGCACTCAATGTTGATCATGGCATTGCTTGTACTTTCCATTGGACTTTTGTAGGATATCCTGAACCTGTTGGAGGATGTGTTGGATCTGCTCAATGAACCGGGTGGCTTTGTTAGCCTCAGTTGGAGCAGGAAATGAGTCAGTCGAGGTGACTGGGAGGGAAAGTACAACATCTATGGGACCCAATGGTCGGAATCCCAACCCCAGCTAAAATGGGTTGTGGGTGGTGGAGCTATACAAGGCTTGGTTGTATCTATGATGGACATAGGGAAGGATATCATCCCATGTGTGAGGGTGCTTGGAATTATACATGCAAATGATATCCACAATCATTCGATATATGACCTCAATTTGGCCATCTATCTGGGGGTGGAAGGCCATGTATTTGGTGATCTTGGTGTCTAGAAATGACCAAAGGATCAACCGGAATGTGCTAAGAAATCAAATGTCCCAATCTGAGACAATGGTTTGGGGGATTCCAAAATGTACCCATACTCGTTCAAAGAAGAGCTTGGCAGTGGGCTCTGTTGTGATACTCTTATTGCAGGCAACCATAATCGCCATCTTAGAAAAGCGATCAAAAACCACAAAAACACAGTCATTTCCTTGCTTGGCAGATGGGAGGCCTGACATCTAGTCCATTGAGATGGATTCCCATGGCCTATCAAGAGTAGGAAGAGGAGTGTATAGGCCATGTTTCTTAGTGCTCGGTTTGGAAATAACGCAGGCAGTGCAATACCTGATATACTTATTGACCTCCTATCGAATTTTCATCAAGTAGAAATGTTTCTATAGCATATCCACTGTCTTTTCGACACCTAAGTGTCCTTCCACTGGACTATAGTGGGCTTCCCAGATCAACTTCGCTCGCTCCCTTGGTGGAACACAGATATGGCCTAGACAACAGAACAACCCAACTGTGTTTGCACCCAACATTTGGTACGTGGTGGAGAAATCCAGGTCTGTCTCATAGAGTTCGGGCCATCTAGAGGTCTCATGGCCACAAGAGTCTAGCACCATTTGTGAGTGTCGCAACTGGCATTCTACTCAGGAAATCAATGAAACGATTGGTGCTTCCTGTTTTATACTTGATGTTGAGGTGGAATTACTACAAGTATGTGGACCAATTTTGATGGCAGACATTCTGCAATTTTCCTTGTGTCTACATGAATTGTAGTGGCTTATTATCAGTGTGAATGACCATCTCCTTCCCATGAATGTAATGTCTCCACTGGAGGCAGGCTTTCATAATGGAGTATATTTCTTTGTCATAAGTAGGGTACTTATGGACAACATCTGATAGTGTCTCACTATGATAGGCCACGGGGTGTTCATGTTGAGTGAGAATGGTGCCCACAACATAGTTTGAAGCATATGTCTTGATCTCAAAGGGTTTTTTCAGGTCTGGTAGTGAAAGTACTTGGGCTGAGAAGAAGAGTTGCTTCAAATGATCAAACACTTGTTGTTGGGACTAGTCCCACATAAAAATTTCCTTACCACCATCCCTGGTTATTTGGTTGAGGGCCCATGCAATATGGGATAATCCCAACACAAACCTGCAGTAGAAATTGGCAAGGCCCAAGAATATCTAAAGCTCAGTGAGTGTCGTTGGGGCTGGATAGTCATGAAAGACTTGGATATTAGTTGGATCCATGTGTATGTCATGTTGATTAACAATGTAGACTAGGTAATGGAACCTGTCTATGTTGAAGGAGCATTGTTTTAAGTTGGCGTATAGATTGTGCTATCGCAGGGTCTGCAGAACCTGCTGAATATGTTGCAAGCGTTCGACCCAAATCTTGTTGTAAATGAGAATGTGATGCAGGAGCATCACCAAATCATCAAGCGAGCCGACACATCAAGCGGAGATCAGCTGGACAAACCAACCCAAATTTTTGAAAATACTTTGGGATTGTTGTGCAAGTCTTTAATGAAGCCATTTATGAAGGCACACTTGTATATTGTAATGGACCTTGAGTGGATAGCTCTCGTCCTTAGGTAGATAGACGACATTTAATATAGTTAATGCTAGTAGATAGGAATTTAATTCTAGAATTGATAGCTAGAGTTCAAGAGGGAAAACGGAAATAGACACCCTCATTGTATCATGGTAATGTGTGAAAACAGGAACAAGAAGAGGAGAGCCTGCAGAGAATTGTATGAAGAACGCCCATGTACAGATATTGAATTTATAGAAAGAAAGATTTAATTCAATTTCATGGTTTGTGTTGTTTCTGTGTGTATTGATATTATGCTCATGGATGTTTCGCTTCCTGTCATGCATTGCTTTTATATGTTGTGTATGTGATTTCATGGTTGAATTGAAGTCTGGAAGGCAGAAGGAATTAGTTTCAATTGTTTCTCTATTCTGAGCCAGCGGATTCCTGCAAGCAGTGCAGTTAAATTTGTCCACAAGGAGTGCATTGACAGAGGGCTTCAGACAGAGATAACTTTTTCCCTAAGTTCCCAGAAGCACAATTGAGTAGAAGTGTCATGCAAGGAGTGCGCAGGCCAAGGAAAAAGTCTCAGAGTGTGACTCTGAGCAAAGTACTGAACGACTATTGCTGTAGGAGTGCGCGGGGTCAAAAGGACTTAAACACTTAGACAAAGTTGAAGATTTTCCGCAAGGAGTGCGCGCAAGAAATTATCAGAAGGACTTGAGAAGTCGAGAACAAGATCAAGAGTAGTAGGCCTTCGAATTCACTGAAGGAGAAGCACAGGGAAGCTTCTATTGGAAGTCTGAAGAAAGCATCATAGGTTTGTAAGAAGGAGCCAAGCCTTTGTGAAAGAAGCACTTGATTCATTGTGCAGGAAATTATCCAAGGGAGGATAGGCGGTCAAAATCCTTCAAGAAGATTTTGCGAAGCCTTGAAGGTCATAGGATCTTACGGAGGTGCAAGGGGTCTAAGGCAAGAGCGTCCGAGGGTTTGAAACTCAGGAGGGAGCAGATCCGTTGATTCAAGGCAGAAGCAATCATTGGATCTGTACGTGACATCGCATATCGGGTAATCGCAAGTTGAAGTTCCAAGAGAGTGCAACAAATATCGCGATATCGCAAGTAGAGATATCCCGATAGGATCATAACCATTCGTTGTGGCAGATGCATGTCAGGAGATACCGAGGAGTCGGAGTTCGGCATATCGGAGTTTTCAGAGGTAAGAAACTCTTGCAGGTTGAAATCGCAATACGCAAAATCCTGGTGGAAGGGTCATGTGGGCCACACCCGGAGTTAGTGGGAAATAGGTGGAGGAATATCGGGGATCGGGAAAAGGGAAGCCCTGATTCCATCGACATCAGGATCCGCGATCCCGCGAGTCCCGAAATCCAGATAGAAGGATAGAAGGGGGAGAAGTCAAGTCCACACGTGTATCGGAAAATCAGCACATCGGGATTCGAAGGTTGGAGATTCCATTAGTTAACATCACGAATAGAGATTTCCCGATAGGGAGAAATCCGATAACAGAGGGGAGAAAGTCAATGATTAACCCACATCAAGTTTCGGGGGATCGTGAGGCATAAGGTACGCGAACATAGAATTCGCGAAATCGCAAATTTCGATTTCCCAACCGTTAAGGGAGATCATTGAAGAATCGTTGTGGGGTGAATAATTCTTGATAGGGAATTAGAAGAACCATTGAGTTCTTTGGGCCGAGTGGAAAGAAGGTCCTGAGGAGGAAGACGTGCCCTGGGTGGCACGTTTCACATCAAGTGGTATCAGAGAGGGATTAACTCTTTGTTTTCTATAGCAGAGAGAGAGAGAAAATTCACCATGCTTCCTAGGAGAGAAAGACAGTCACCTGATCCAGAGGATAGGGAAGTACAAAGAAGAGGCAGACCGACAGAAAATCCAGAAATGGAGAGGTATGCGTGATCTCCGAGCAAGGCTCGAAGACATGGAGACAACACAAAGACGCGGAGTCGGTACTGGAGATTT
The DNA here is from genome assembly GCA_009831015.1 of Picea engelmannii. NCBI lineage: Eukaryota > Viridiplantae > Streptophyta > Pinopsida > Pinales > Pinaceae > Picea > Picea engelmannii. The sequence continues at coordinate 160,472 of ML781958.1, read as the reverse complement.
CAGTGATTCTGAGGTTGAAGAGGAAGAAGGACATGAAGAAGAGGTCACAGTTGAAGATGCATCAACCGAGTGGTTGATCAAAGCCATTTCCAGAATGGGTGCGAAAGCCAAGATGGACATTCCAGTCTATGAAGGAAATCTGGATATAGAGGAGCTGCTATATTGGATTAGGGATCTTGACACCTACTTCGATTATGAGGATATCGAAGAGGATAAGAAAGTCAAGCATGCTGTTACGCGCTTGAAGGGACATGCAGCATTATGGTGTGATGAGCTACAAGCTGACAGACGCTACAAAGGCAAGAAAAAGATCAAGATTTGGGATCGAATGATCGCAAAGATGAAAGCGAAGTTCATCCCAAGGGATTATCAAATTTCTCTGTTCAGGAGAAAGCAGAACATGAGACAGAAGATGATGACAGTGAAGGAGTATACTAAGGAATTCTACAAGATGAACATCAGAGTAGATCATTGGGAGAGCGATGATGAGAAGGTTGCCAGATATCTGAATGGTCTGATATACAACATTCATGATGAATTGAGCATGGTTACCATCAGGATGGTAGAAGATGCTTATCAGATGGCTCTAAAAGTGGAAGAGAAGTTGAGTCATAAGAAAGGTCAGCGAGGGTGAGGTAGAAGTCAGCCCAGAGGCAAGGCAGTTGCCCAGGAGAAATTCTAGAAGCCCAAGGAAGAATGGAAGAATCCCCAGGGTAAAATTGAAAGAGGTGGTACCTCACAGAAAGGACCATACATTGAAGAGAGACGAGAACATACAGAACCAAGAGGAGAGTATGCTGACGCAAACACTTCTCCTCGTACCAGGGGTAGAGGAAGAGGTCGAGGTGGAGTTATCACATGTTTCACATGTGGGAAGAATGGGCATAGGTCATTTGAGTGTCCAGAGAAAAAGGACATCGGAGAAGCTCACATCGTAGAAGCACAAAAGAGGGATGTTGAGACGGAAGACGCAGAAGGTGGAAGGTCACTGATGATGCGTAAAGTTCTCTTAACACCCGGGAAGGAGGTGGAGGACTCAAATCAAAGGACCAGACTGTTCAGAATAGCTTGCAAAACCAGGGATTGGGTATGGAAGGTTATTGTGGACAACAGTAGCACAGATAATCTCGTTTCAACCGAGATGGTGGAAAAATTGGAGCTGGAGACAACTGATCACCTGAGTCCATACAAAGTTACATGGCTACAGAAGGGACATCAGGTGAGTGTTACTAAACAGTGTTTAGTTGAATTCAAGATAGGTGGATATAATGATAAATTACTCTGTGATGTGATTCCCATGGATGTATGTCATTTATTGTTGGGTAGACCATGGAAATATGACAGAAATGTGGCTCATGATGAGAGAATGAACACATATACTTTAGAGAAGGATGGAAGGACACACAGGTTGCTTCCAATAAAGGATAAGGAGGTGAAGCCGGAAGTGAGCAACACAATACTTCTCATGAGTGGGAAGGAACTTCTCACAGAGATGGAGAGGAAGGAAGATCCACAATTCTTTGTGGTCAAGAAACCGAGAATCGTTCTGACTAGTACAAGGGTGGATGACTTACCAGATGAGATTCATGAAATACTGGAAGAGTTCGCTGACATCGTAGTGGACTAATTACCTCGTTCGTTTCCACCGATGAGAAGTGTGAGTCACCATATAGACCTCATACCAGGAGCTATTTTGCTGAATAAATCTGTGTACAGACTGACGCCCCAAGAAAATGAGGAGGTCAAGAGGCAGGTGCCGGACTTGCTGGATAAAGGACTGTTCAGGGAAAGTTTAAGCCCGTGTGCTGTTTCGACAGTACTTAGTCCAAAGAAGGATGGAGGCTAGAGAATGTGTACCGACTCAAGAGCGATTAATAAAATAACCATCAGGTACAGGTTTCCACTGCCGAGAATGGATGATCTGATGGATTTCCTGAGTGGGGCAAATTTTTTTTCAAAGATTGATTTGAAGAGAGGATATCATCAGATTCGCATGAGGGAAGGCAACAAGTGGAAGACAGCCTTCAAGACCAACGAAGGGTTGTATGAATGGCTAGTGATGTCATTTGGATTAACAAATGCACCAAGTACCTTTATGAGGTTGATGAACAAAGTCCTGAGGGAATTCATCGAGAAATTTGGCATTGTTTATTTGGATGACATATTGATTTACAGTAAATCATAGGTTGAACACCTGAAGAATTTGGCCATTGTGATGCGGAAGCTACAACATGAGAAGTTGTTGATCAACATGAAGAAGTGCTCATTTATGAAGACATAACTCATTTATTTGGGTTTTGTTATTTCGGCGAATGAGTTAAGGATGGATCCAAATAAGGTAGAAGTGATCAAGAATTGGCCATCACCGAGAAATATTTTCGAGGTGAGAAGTTTTCATGGTTTGGCTAGATTCTACCGAAAATTCATTAGGAATTTCAGTGGAATTAGCGCAGTGATGATGGACACAGTAAAGAAGCGACATAAATATTTTCATTGGATAGCAGAGGCGTAGAAAAGATTCAATCTTTTGAAGAAGAAGATCACGGAACAACCGGTGTTGGTGTTGTCGGATTTCCAAAAGACATTTCAGGTGAAATGTGATGCCAGCGGGTTTGCCATAGGATCCATCTTGATTCAGGAAGACAAACCAGTTGCATATTTTAGTGAGAAGCTGGATGAAATGAAACTGAAATACTCCACTTATGATAAGGAATTTTATGCTATCATACATGCATTGAAGAAGTGGAGGCATTATTTGATCCCGAAGGAATTTGTATTGTACAGTGATAATCATGCATTGCAGTTTGTGAGTCAACAAGAGAAGTTGAATCAGAAACATGATAAATGGGTAGAGTATATGCATAATTTTGCATTTGTGATTAAACACATTTTAGGTACTGCTAACAAAGTGGTTGATGCTATGAGTAGGAAGTGTTTATTGCTGCAGGAGTTCCGAGTCAAGACATTGGGTTTTGAAAATCTTAGGGACATGTATGCAGGTGATGCGAATTTTGCAGAGGCATATGAGGCAGCTGAGAATCCAGTTCTCAGAGACATAATCCCATGGATAGATTATATGATCCAGGAGGGATTACTGCTCAGAGGCAATCAACTGTGTATTCCAAATTTCTCCATGAGGGAGAACCTGTTGAAAGAGAAGCACAATGGTGGATTAGCAGGACACTTTGGCCATGAAAAAACATTCGTGAAGCTGAGCGAATCATATTTTTGGCCGGGAATGCGAGAATATGTCAAGAGGTTCGTTGACAGATGTAGAATTTGCTAGCATTCGAAAGGGAGGAAGCATAATGTTAGGTTTTATCAGCCATTGCCTGTACCAGAAATACCATGGGAGGCAATTAGCATGGATTTTGTATTGGGGTTTCCGAGAACACAAAGAGGTGTTGATTTTATCTTTGTGGTGGTAGAGAGGTTTTCAAATATGGCACATTTAATTCCATGACAGAAGACCAGCGATGTGACTCACATCATGAATTTTTTTTTCAAGGAGGTCATTCGACTCCATGGATTGCCGAAAAGTATTGTTTCGGACAGGGACACCAAATTCATAGGGCATTTTTGGAGGACCTTATGGAAGAATATAGGAACTAACTTGGCATTTAGTTCTACTTATTATCCTCAGACGGATGGACAGACGAAAGTGTTCAACAGAAGTCTGGGAGAGTTGTTGAGAAGCTTGGCTACGGAGCACCATAGCAGCTGGGACAACATATTGCCACAGACAGAGTTTGCGTACAATGATTCGGTGAACCGAAGCACAGGCCGAAGTCCATTTCAGGTTGTATATGGGATACAACCGAGAGGAGTTTCTGAATTGTGAGATTCAGAATAGACTGCGACTAGCAGTGCAAGCGCAGAGGAATTCGCTGAGGCAATGAAGGAACTTCATAGCAGAGTGAAGCAGTGACTGGAAGATTCAAATCAGGAGTACAAGCGCAAAGCAGATCATCATCGGAGACAACTTCAGTTCGAGGTTGGTGATCTAGTTCTGACACATCTGAGGAAGGAAAGGTTCCCAAGGGGAACATACAACAAGCTAAAAATGAAGAAAATTGGGCCATGCAGAGTCCTGAAGAAATTCAGAGAGAATGCGTATGAAATTGAATTTTCGGATGGCATCGGGATATCTCCGATATTCAATGTCTCAGACTTATATCCATATAAGGCTGAGGAAGCATGAGTTGGAAGTGATAATCAACCAGAATTCCAGTGGCGGAAGTAGATGTCGATTACAGAAAAACCACAGATGGAATGCATACTGGACAAGCGAGTAGGTAAAAAGACCAGGAGGAAAGAATACTTTGAGTATCTGTTCAAGTGGAAGAATCATCCAGTGGAATATGCCAGCTGGGAGACCGAAGCAGTGATAGAGAAGCATGGATAGACCATGCAGGAGCTCATGGACAGGAGCCCATGAAAATTTTCAAGTCGAGGAGTATGATGCAGGAGCATCGCCAATTCATCAAGCGAGCCAACACATCAAGCGAAGATCAGCTGGAAAAACCAACCCAAATTTTTGAAAATACTTTGGGATTGTTGCGCAAGTCTTTAATGAATCCATTAATGAAGGGACACTTGTATATTGTAATGGACCTTGAGTGGATAGCTCTCGTCCTTAGGTAGATAAACGACATTTAATATAGTTAATGCTGGTAGATAGGAATTTAATTCTAGAATTGATAGCTAGAGTTCGAGAGGGAAAACGGATATAGACACCCTCATTTTATCATGGTAATGTGTGAAAATAGGAACAAGAAGAGGAGAGCCTGCAGAGAATTGTATGAAGAACGCCCATGTACAGATATTGAATTTATAGAAAGAAATCTTTAATTCAATTTCATGGTTTGTGTTTTTTCTCTATGTATTGATATTATGCTCATGGATGTTTTGCTTCCTATCATGCATTTCTTTTATATGTTGTGTATGTGATTTAATGGTTGAATTGAAGTCTGGAAGGCAGAAGGAATTAGTTTCAATTTTTTCTCTATTCTGAGCCAGAGGATTCCTGCAAGGAGTGCAGTTAAATTTGTCCGCAAGGAGTGCATTGACAGAGGGCTTCAGACAGAGATAAATTTTGCCCTATGTTCCCAGTAACACATTTGAGTATAAGTGTCATGCAAGGAGTGCACAGGCCAAGGAAAAAGTCTCAAAGTGCGACTCTGAGTAAATTATTGAACGACTGTTGTTGTAGGAGTGTGCGGGGTCAAAAGGACTTCAAAAGGACAAAGTTGAATATATGCCGCAAGGAGTGCACGCAAGAAATTCTCAGAAGGACTTGAGAAGTCGAGAACAAGATCAGGAGGAGTAGGCCTTCGAATTCACTGAAGGAGAAGCGCAGGGAAGCTTCTATTGGAATTCTGAAGAAAGAATCATAGGTTGGTAAGCAGGAGCCAAGCCTTTGTGAAAGAAGCACTTCATTCATTGTGCAGGAAATTATCCAAGGGAGGATAGGAGGTCGAAATCCTTCAAGAAGATTTCACGAAGCTCCGAAGGTCGTAGGATCTTACAGAGGTGCAAGGGGTCTACGGAAAGATCTTCCGAGGGTTTGAAACGCAAGAGGGAGCATAGCCATCGATTCGAGGCAGAAGAAACCGTTGGATTTGTACGTGACATCATATATTGGGTAATCGCAAGTTGAAGTTCCAAGAGAGTGCAACAAAGATCACGATATCGCGAGTAGCGATATCCCGATAGGATCAGAACCATTCGTTGTGGCGGACGTGTGTCAGGAGATCACGAGGAGTCAGATTTTGGCATATCAGAGTTTCCAGAGGTAAGAAACTCTTGCAGGTTGAAATCGCGATACGCAAAATCCCGACGGAAGGGTCGTGTGGGCCACACTCGGAGTTAGTGGGAAATAGGTGGAGAAATAAAGGGGATCGGGGAAAGGGAAGCCCTGAGTCCATCGACATCAGGATCCGCGATCCCGTGAGTCCCGAAATCTAAATAGAAGGATAGAAGGTGGAGAAGTCAAGTCCACACGTGTATTGGAAAATCGACACATCGAGATTCAGAGGTTGGAGATTCCAATAGTTAACATCGCGAGTAGCAATTTCCCGATAGGGAGAACTCCGATAACAGAGGGGAGAAAGTCAACGATTAACCCACATCGGGTTTCGGGGGATCGTGAGGCATAAGGTACACGAACATAGAATTCACGAAATCGCGAATTCCGATTTCCCGACCGTTAAGGGAGATCATTGAAGAATCATTGTGGGGTGAAGAATTCCCGATAAGGAATTAGAAGAACCGTTGAGTTCTTTGGGCCGAGTGGAAAGAAGGTCCCGAGGAAGTGGAAAGAAGGTCCAGATACACCACTACAAAATTATTGGTGAATGGTCCCAGGATACCGTCCATCATCTTCATGAAAGTGGCTGCAGGATTTGTCAAACCAAAGGGCATGACCAACCATTCAAAAAGGCCTTCCTTTGACTTCAAGGCACTCTTCCATATGTCTGTCTATTCTATAGGGACCTGGTGGTAGCTAGAATTCATATCAATCTTACTAAAGTATTTGCCCCCCGTGAGTTGATTAAGGAGGTCATCAATTTAGGGAATAGAGTACCAGCTTCTGACTGTGATTTTAGTCAGAGACCGGTAATCAACGCAGAGTCGTCAGGTTCCATATTTCTTTTGTACCAGCATGATTGAGCTCCCGAAAGGTGATGAGATGGGATGGATGTGCCCCTTGTGGATAATTTCTTGGATTTATAGCTTGATATCCTCTCTCTCTAATAGATAGAGGCGATAGAATGTCCCATTAGGAAGTGGTGAGTGGGGGGTAAGATCGATGGGGTGCTTGACCTGGCAGTGCAGGGGTATCCCGGTAGGTGAGGAGAAGATATCCAATTAATATTCCACAACCTTATCTACTTTCTTATGCTTTGTGGAGAGGTTGACCGTAGAGACCCTGGATGCGGTTGTCATCTTTCTCTCATTCTGAGAGTGAATCATGAAGAAGACAAACTTCCCCATATGAGAGATGACCTTCCTGCATTTCTTAGTAGAGATTAAGGAAATAACACTAGGTGGCACTACCTCGGGTATCTTGTACAATTTCCTATTCAAAGTAATAATAACACTACGAGGCCTAGACTCATATACAACATGACATTTTCATAAATAAGGTTGGCCCAAAAGAACATCACAAACTCTGAGAGGAGAAACATCACACAATACCTCGTCTTTGAAGGGCTTGATGTCATATGAAAATTATAAATGTTGGCTGACGCGGAGCTTGCTTCCTTGGCGGAGCCATCTAATGGTGTAGGGTTGTGGGTGCGCTGTTATCGGTAGGGCCAACTGCTTGATGACCTCTATTGAGATGAGGTTATTTTGGCTACCACTATCAATGATGAAGTGTAGCAGGGTGACTTTTACCCACATCTGTGAATCGAAGAGGCTCCCTCCTTCTAGCTTGTCTGGCTCACCAAGCTAGAGCTTGGTGGTAATAAAGGTGGCAATGAGTTCCACGTCAATGATCCATATTCCCCTTTCTGGTTTTAAATCAGAGTCAGAACCTGCATTTGATTCAAAGGCTTTCACTTTGGCCACCAATGACTACTTTGAGTGGCAGTCAACAGTGTTATGCCAATGTCTCTTATGGAAGTCGTACCGCTTCTCGATGTCATTCTTTCTCTTTTCGGTGTCCTTCTTTTCTTGTGGCTTGGAATGGTTGTCCTGATACTTTCCATATTTCTCTATCCTTTGTTTTGTGGGTTGGGGCCGCCTTTTCCTAGATTTTGTTGTGAGGGGTTCCCAGGCCCAAATTGCTATGTCTTTTGTTTGAGATTCTACTCGATTTTGACGACATATTGGTAGGCCACACCCAAAGATGAGATGTCCAAAAATTCCATTTCGATCTGGATGTATCTATGAAGAGCACAGTGATACTTGAGCACCAGATGTCACTCTGAATATTTGATACCAAGATTGGTGTGCAAGGTATGGAAGATATTTGTGAAATTTGGCACTACTTGGTATATTTCTTGCCGCAGTGTGGTCCATTTGGTATACAAGTCGTCATAACTTTCGAAAGGCTAGTATTGTTCCTTAATAACATACCTGAAGAATTTCGAGGTGGCCATGACTGTAAATAATGAGGGTTCCTCTATTTCCTTTTGCTCACAAAAAGTTTCCCACCACTCTTTGACATGGGGAACAACTTTGAGGAGTGAAGAAATAATCTTTTCTCTATTCGAAAAGTTGTGGACAAAAAATACCCTTCTAGTAGATTCAACCACTTATCTACAACATCTACGTCTATATGTCCTTCAAATATAGGAATATCAAATTTTATTTGTACCTTGAAGGGGACGGGGCCTCCACTCGTAGAAGATGTGTCTCCTATTGGTAGTCGTGGAAGGATTTGTGAGAAACTATCCATCATCTCATTCCTCTATTGCGTGTGGGCTTCCTCAAGCAACATTTTGAAAGGACCTCATGTCCTGCCATATTTGTTTTCTCCTCCCATGAGCAAGGATGATTTTAAGGATGGAAATTTATTTTAAAATGTAGAAACCTTGGAGAATATTACTTATCCTTCATATGCCAACTATAAATGTTGGCAAATATTTTTGTAAAAATATTCAAATTTCTAAGGATTTTATATAGTTTTTATAAAATTTTGGCGATTTTTAAGGTAAAATAATTTTATCCTATAGAATTTGGCCGAATCATTTTTAAAAAAGCGAATCTCGTTTTTGGAAGAAACATGGAAAATTAGCCCATGACCGAAATTTAGCCCCTAAAATCATCTATGCCCATGAGAGGTTACTTGGGCATGCGAGATCTTTTTTCCTCAGGAGAAACAAGCTTGAGACCCAACTCTTTGTACTCCGACCTCATTTGGGACATGCATTAAGACAACAAGGAGAAGACCGCTCTGATACCACTGATCAAGATTTTATGAGAAGAACGAAATGACTACAGATTATTAACAGGTGCTTAACACAAAATAACAAAGATACAATAAAACATGTTTTATATTCAATAAGGAAATAAGCTGAAACTGTAAAATGTAGTAGAAAACAAGCTTTTTGGAATTGTGGTGGATTATCTCTGCGAAGAGATGTCAAAACTACGCTCATTCACAAGAAGATGATTACAATGAGGCTCCAAAGGAATTTTTACAATAAACAGGAATGCCCAAAACCCTAGACATCCAAAAACCTAACCCTAGGAGATGAAGCACCAAAATTCATGTGGGCCCTCTTTGTGTAAGTTAGTACATCAACTTCTCGGGGTCGTAACTTCTGCATACGATCTTCGTTTTAGGTGCATGATAGCCTATTGGAAAGGTATCCTTGAGGAGATTCATTTTAGGGGAAACATAAGAAAAAGTTCAATGTTGATCCCCTTTTTCCCAAAATAAATTGTTTAGATCCTCAAAACAGCCCTAGAAGTTTTAGGACCCAAAAAACTGCAAAAAATAGTAAATTAACAAAATTGCCAGAACATTGTTTTGAGCCTATTGGAAAATGTGGTTGGCCATCGATATCCACCTGGATCAAACTTGAAAGGAGAGGTTCTTCCAAAGTGGACACTTGATGAATACACATCGGTTTTTATTGATAGGCGTTGAAGGATGTGGGAAAAATTCTACATCGTTTTGTCCCTTTGTCGCGTGAGAGATTTCTTAAGAAAGATATTAATAGAATCCTCTACTCTGTCCTTTTTATTTTCTTCCACCATGAAGGGTTTCTTGGGCATGCAAGAGAGATTGTCTTAAAGAGAGACAATCTCGAGACCCAACTTTCTATACACAGACCTAGTCAGGGACATGCACTAGAAAAAATGATCAAGAACAACCTGCTCTTATACCACTGATCCAGATTATTTTCAGCACGAAATGAGAGCAGAGATATAATAAAGAAATGTACAAATATCTCTCAGATATCCAATAATATAACATAAATTTGTATCATATATTCAACCATAAACATAGAGATACAATAATATACAATTTCTATTAATGAACAAAATGTACAAAACTGTAGAAATATAGAGTGAAAGACTTGCTAGAATGGTGGCATCTTATCTCTGAGAAGAGATGTTATGGGTACTCACATTTGCAAAATGATCATTCTTAAAATGAGGCTATAAAGGCCTTTTTAAAATAAAGAAAATCCAAAGCCCTAACCCCGGAAGATGAAAAGCCAACAATTTTGTGGACCTCATTTTATGTAGTTTGGTGTATCAACTTCTCGGGAGTGTAACTTTGGCTTATGATATATGTTTGGGGCGCATGCTAGTTCATTGTAAAGGTATAATTGATGAGATTCATTTTGGGGGATCAATCATATCCTTTTGAAATCATTGATATACTCGATCCTGAAAAAACTTCATTTATGCCTTCAAAATGGCCCTGAAAGTTTAGGAACTAAAAAATTGCTAGAAATAGTAAATTGCCAAAAGACTGTTTTGAGCCAATTGGAATAGGTGGATGGCCACCGATATCCACCTAGATCACATGGCATATTAAAATTGGGTAATTCCAATAACGCATAATATAAGGATTTGACCTAAAGGCCGATGGACCATTTCGATTGGAAGGACCCTAAGATCCACTTCATGGAGTTGGCACAACTGAGGAAAATAGGTACACTAGGGGCCTATGGCATAGAATTCCAACAAATAGAGGTCATGGTAGCTGATTTTTATGAGTAGATGTTGGTGATGCTATTCTAGGAGGGATTAGTCGAACCATTAAGAGGTTGGGTGAAGGATTTCAGGGCACACACAGTAAAAGAAGTTATCATATAGGCCCATGATATGGAGAATATAGTCCCTAAGAAGACACTAACAAAAGAATTTATCCCTCAGGAGGGTCATGTGTCAAAACCTCTTCAAAATACATGGACAGGGAAGGACATGTTTGGTGAGGAAACTTGGAGAGAAATAAGGAGGAAGAATCTTTTCTACAATTGCAAGGAGTCATGGGAACCGAGTCATCAATATATGGGAAAAGGTAAATTCCATTATATTGAGGTATTTTTCGACGAGGATGATGATGATGATGACATAATTTGATAGGAAATTAGTGAGCCATCACATCCTGATGCTACAGAGTAGGCACCATTTACAGATAGCGCTAAGGGAGTGACCATTTCCCCACTCTCAGGAATCCTTAAATATTACACCTTCAAGTTTAGATGCATTGTAGAGGGGTAGAGGGTTACAACATTGATTGATGGTGGGGCCACCAACAACGTCATTAATGTTGCACTTGTCACTAGGAGACAAATCATTATGGATGACATCAAGGGATTTAATGTGGTGGTAGGATATGGTAAAAAATCATGTGTACTTAGAGGATTAGGGGATTAGAAGTAACATTGTGAAAATATATGTTGACCGGTGAATTTTATGTAGTATGCTTAAAATATACTAATGTGGTTCTAGAAGTTCAGTGGTTGTACTCATTCATATATATCTGTATGAATTATCAGGCCATGAGGATGGTGTTCATGGAAAAGGGTGGACAACAAGTCATCGTACGAGGTATGTTGAAAGGTTCACAAAGGATTATGTCTAAAAAATGCATAGAGGCCCTTTTTAGACACGGGGATGCGGCTTGCATAAAAAAGTGTTTGATCACCATGGAGAAGCCATCATGAGATTGCCAACATTACCCTATGGATATCCATGCATTGCGTGGAAATAATAAAATAGTTTTTGAACCATTTCCAGTAGGGAGACCACTCGAGAGAGGATTTGAGAATGTCGTTGAGTTATAAGATGGATCAAATTCCATGATCGCCACACACTACAAGAATATGAACAGGTAAAGGGATGAAATAGATAAGGCCATAAAACAATTGTTGGATATGGGACATATCGGGACAAGTTCTAGTCCTTTCTCTTCATTAGTTGTATTGGGGAAGAAGAAAGATGGCACTGTGAAGATGTACATAGACTATAGGTAAATGAACAAGAAGGCCATCAAAAATGATAGCCAATACCTATAATTGATGAGCTGATAGACGCGTTGTATGGGGAAGTGTACTTCTCAAAGTTTGATCTACAATCAAGGTACCAAATGATTCAGGTCAGATAGGAGGATATCCATAGAAAAACATTTAGGTGTCACTTTGGGTTAACTAAAACATCAGCTACATTTTATTCATGCATGAACCATATCTTCAAAAAAGAGATGAGGAAATTCTTACTAGTGTTCTTTGACGATCTTTCGATCTACAACCGAACGTGGGAGGAACATTTTTAGCATGTGGACGAAATTCCCATCATTATGGAGCAATAGTCCATGTTTTTCAAGGAGGAAAATTGAGATTTTGGGTTGATAGATATCCTCTATCTAGGGAACGTGACTGGTGTTGAGGGAGTGAAGGTACATCAGGAGAAGATATACACAATTTTAGATTGGCCCACCCCCATATAACTTACATATCTACGAGGATTATTCAGGATATGCATTTATTATGGGCACTTTGTGAAAGGATTTCCACAATTGGAGGTGCCATTGAAAAACCTGACCAAGAAGGGGGAATTATAATGGTCATATGACCATCATGTATAATTCGATAGAATGAAGAGGGTGATGATAAATTTCCCATTATAGTAGCTTCTATATTTCACACAACATTCTTTCCTAGAGTGTGACGCATATTTTCTGGGGATAAGTGGAGTATTGATGCATAACCGACTCCTGATAGATTTCAATAGAAGAAAAATATGATATCTAAAGAATCTCTACCTGATATATGATACAAATATTTTGGCCATCATGCCTGCATTGTACAAGTTCAGAAAGTACATGTTAGGATGATGCTTTGTGGTTAGGATTTACCACAACAACTTCATATATGTCTTGCCACAATAGGATCTGAATGAGAGGCAACAAAAATGTGCGAGTAAGGTGCAGGCATATGATTTTTACATTGAGTATGTAAACAGGAAGAAAAACATAGTTTCTAATTCCTTATCTGGGAGACCTACATCTTTCTCCATGACAAATATTTCAGTAGATTGGAAATCCATTCTTTTGATGGAATATTGTATTCAGGATGATAAGTATAGGGTAATGTATGACATCAAATACTAAAAATACAAGATATATCTTGTCGTTGTGTCCAAAATCAAGCATAATATTTTGAGGGTAGTGTATGATGCATCATTAGAACACCACCAAGGGTATATTAATACATGAGATATTTTCATTGAAGGGTCTCAAGGAGGATGTACTTCATCATGTACGGGAGGGGATGATTTTCCATCATAACAAGTTAGAGTTTACACATCCTCTTGGACTACATCATCCATTATCAATTTCAGATTAGAAGTCAGATATCATTTCCATGGAATTTATCACATGATTTCCAAAGGTTCAGGGTAGGGACTCTATCTATGTGGTAGTGGAAATATTGACTAAACATTCACACTTCTTTGTTATTCCTTCAGAGTATAATGCATATCAGGTAGAATATTTTATTCTTCAGGGAGGTGTTTGGGCTCCATGGTATTCTAAGGAATATAGTCAGTGACTAGGATAGTATTTTTCTCAATGTATTTTGCTAGGAGTTGTTGAACTTGTTTGGGATGAAGTTGACACCTACTACTAGATACCATGCCTAGAAACATAGACATACTAAGATAGTAAAAAAATGGATTTAGGGCTACCTAAGGAACTATGTGTTATGGAAACAAAGGATATCGATAAATTGGTTTCATCTTGGGGAACATTGTTATAATTCCACTCATAACATGTCCATTAGGATTATCACATTCAGGGAATTGTATCGCTATAATGACCTATCCTTTATGAATTTAATGTTTGGAGAAAGAAGAGCCCCCAAGGAAAAATATTGGTTGTAGGAAATCTAGGACATATTTAGATTCCTAAAGGATATTTTGTAGGCCACTCAAGATCAACAAAAGATGTATGCACATAGGCATAGGGTGGAATGTAAATTTGAGGTTGGGGACCTAGTCTTTCTCATGTTACAACATTACAAAAAATTGTCGTTGAGGAAGAGTGGTGAAAAGAATTTGAAGCCCTTATTTGATGGACGTTACAGTATTATCAAGAGAGTTGGGAAGATAGCATACTAGTCGGAGATATAAGTGGGTAGAAGGATCCACAATACCTTCCATGCATCCTACCTCAAGAAGGCATTGGGACAAAATTTCACTGCTTTGACATATCTTCCTCCACTATATGAGGAAGGGAAGTTGGTTCTAGCTCCCGAGAGGATTTGTGACATCAGATAATGGAGGATGAGGAGTAGATTCATTCAAGAGTACTTGGTTGTATGGAGAGGATTGACTACATAAGTTGTTACTTGGGAAGGAGAGCATATGTTATAGCACCCTAATCTGGAGTTGGTTGAGGACAAGGAATGTTGGGAAGGGAGGGTTGTAATGTCCCCTTCTAATTAATCACGAGGGAGGATGAATAAATACCGTATATGACTCTCGTAGGCTATAGTCAACAAGGGAAAAGGAAGCCAAGGATATTTATTTGGTTTCAGTAGTTTAAAAGAATGATAAATCCTAAAGTGACATTAAATACAATAAATAATTGTATTTAAATGAAATTGGAGGGAAAATAAAGTGAGGGTTTGATTTCGTAAAAAAATGAGAAAGATATAAAAGGTCCGAAGGAAGGATAAATAGAGGGGAAAACATTATATTTTTCATTATGAATTTATATCATGTTGATGTTCTATTTAATACAAGTTTTTGTTAGGGTTTTCCAAAACCCTTCCATTTCAATCTAGTTTCAGTGGTGCAATATCCACCCTAGCTAGGAAAAGAGGAGGATTCATATAGGGTTCTCACTTTGGTTCATTGTGGATTTTGGTTTCATCCTAGAGGGATATTTGGAGGTTTAGTGGCTCACACAAGTGATTTGCGACATTTTTTAGAGAATGTCAATTGTAGAGTTTGCGAGTTCCATGAGGGTTTTGCAAAAACCATGAAAAGAGACACCCCCTTGGGATAAGCACAAGGTGTCCCATGAGGCCCCAATGTGTTTTCCAAACTCATCCCATGACGCCCACACATTTTTTATGTAACATCCCGCTCTGGTGCACTGAGAAAACTTATTCTTTGAGGACACTTTCTCGCAAGTGATCCAGACTATTATGATATTAAAACATATGTCCTTGATTATCATGTGTTATGATAGATGACATGATGTTTTACTGCATTGACATAGACAGGTTCTATTGACTCGGTTTTACTAAGTGTGAAGGGTTTTGGACCTTGAGGATGTAGAGGGATCGACGGAACCCTTGGACTACGGATCGAGTCAGGGAGTGTGCTATTGGGGTTTGATTTTTTTACTCTGATTTTAGTACATTTGATTAGATGATATGATGTGGACATGTCTGACATGACTGTTGATGATGCAGGTTGATGATAGCTTGCCGACCAGACTCACATATGGAGTAAATGGGCCACACACGACTACCAGAGAGGTTGAGGGAGAGGTGTGGAAAATAGCCCTACCACAACCTACTAGCACTCCCACCGTGGCTCGAACTGTAGGTTAACGATTACCTAGTTCGAGAGGACCCACGATGTCATGAGGGAAGACTGCGATAGTCACTCACGATGATTCTAAGGGGCGTGCAATAAGGTGGGGGCCTTATTCCTTAGAATCCCTTAGTCTCCCACAAGTTCACCTGGTGGAGTGTTGACTCCAGGGGTTATTGATGTCTACCAATCAGTCAAGAAGCGAGTGACACCCTTGAAGCACATGGTGCATCCTAAAGGGAACGTCGTGTCAAAGAAACAAAAGAGTTGAGTGGCACCCTTGGAGCATGTAGTGCGTCCTAAAGGGAACATCATGTTGATGATGATAAAGGAATGAACCTAGATGGCCCTAAGACAATCAACACTTTAAGAAATTTTAAAACAACTCCCCTAATTAAAAGTCGCCTAGTTCATAATTTAAGTCCTAAGTCTAAAAACTTCGCTAGGGGTAAGATATTGTCTACCCTTGAGAAAATATCTATATAATATTATAATAATAAAATTTAAAATAAAAACCCCTTACGTGATAATTTGGTCTTCATAAATTTTGGGGTAAAATGAAGAGAGTAAGAAATTAAATAAAATCGGTGGATAAAAAAAAAAAATGTAAAGAAGAAATTAATTTTCTTAACGTTTTGAATAAAAGGGAAAAGGGGTTAAATTGCAACTTCCATTTTTAGCTCTAATAAAAAGGGGAAAGATGGAAATTATAAAATTTAGGAAACTAGGGGATGGGGGTAACATAAAAGGGGAAAGAGGGGAACTTATGGTAAAAAGCAAGAGGTCAACTTAGTAAAGAATCCGCATTCAAGAACCTTCTAATTTTGATCTGACTTAGCATTTTCATTTTAGGGAATGTATTTAAAACCTGTGAGGGAATCTAGGGACACCTAGGTGTAATTTTAGGAGTAACTCTAGGTGGGTGAGGGAAATCAGACAATTATAAATTGAAAGAAAATAATTATTGGAGGAAAGTTGGGGATGGACAACACTTGTACGAAGGAGAATTATTAGAAGAGTTTTATTAAAACTTAAATTAAATGAGATTTAGGGAAAGTTTGGAAGTTCTAAAAACCTATAAAAGAGAGGAAGGAGGAGGAAGTGGGGTATCGATTGTTAGCGTAACGTTATGCTACCGGATTAGTGACTTGACTGATTTACTTGTGGGGAGTTAGGATTTCCTAGCTCAGAGAGGAATGGTAGCTTGGCCTTGTGAGGCGAGCTGGGAGCTAGACGTACCATATGGATAGTGTGTGGCCCCTTTGCGGCTCGGGGGGCTAAGGGGGAAGCAGAGTATCCCTAGTGTTGGTTGGGAGGTACCGGTGTAGTCTCGATTGTCGGCAAGTGGGAG
>ML781958.1:119063-141124 GCA_009831015.1 Picea engelmannii | reverse complement strand
TGTTAAATTTTATTGCAATTATGTGTTGATGTATTTATCAAATTTTTATTATCTTTTATATTTATCCTTTATATCTTCTATATTTATAACTTAATGCAAGGCCAAGATGTAATGTGATTGATATTTTATTTGCAAAGTTACTGTAAAAAATAAATAATGTTGTTATCATTTTATGGTAATGTTGTTGAAATTTTGTTGAATTTGTTAACATATAAAAATGCAATGTCTTTAAACTAAGTACAATCAGTCATTATGATTTAGTAATGGGGAATTGCAATTAATTGATTTTACATTATTTTTAAGGGTAGATTTGGCAACTCATAAACTAATGGAAATTAAAGGGAGTAACTGATCGGTATTTAATGCTAATTGAGTTGTGGATAATGCCTTGTCCTAATGATGGTTGGTTGTTGTCGGAGTCCTTCATATTTGCGCTTTCCATAGATTTCGTGGTTGTTCATTAATTATTATTGTACTTGGTTGTAATCATTTTATTGCTTGGTCTGCTTGTGTTGGGCGGGATGTAGACACCTCCATGTTCCTCAGAACAGTCGCCAGCCCTGAGACATTAAATGGTTAGAATCGATGGGAGCCTGGGCTTGAGCATTTCTTATGTGTCTTGGAGGTCCTAACCATTGCAAGGTAGGACGGACGGGTATTCAGTATTATTATTTTGTCAATTGATTGTTGTTCATTGCTGCCAGATGTTGAAGTGCATCTTAGACCTTTATGTTGATATCGCAGTTGCTTGCGTCGTGATTAGCTGTCATGTGGCAGTGTAGAGTATAATATCTTGTTACCCTTGTACACGCGCACACTCAAAAAAAAAAAAATCACTTGATATAAGAGGTTTGTCATCGTAAATAGGAGGATCGTTACATATGGTATCAGAGCGGGTTCAACCCACGATTTGGGATCGCTAAGGCTTTTGCTAACATGATTTGATTATACTGTTGCTAATAGAGTTGATTGTGTGTGTGTAGGTAATCATGGTTAGAGGACGTCGTGGAGGCAGACGATGGGGTGTTAGGGGAGGAGGCGCGATGCCTGCAGTAGCATCCACACCTAAGGGGTCTAACCCCCAAGGAGATGAGTAGGTTCTCGGACAGGAGCAAATAGCAGTTGGTGATGTTGTAGGGATGATGAGATCCTTCCAACAGATGTCTCAGGCACTGATCAACAACTTGGACTGAGATGAGGCAAGGGCATCGACACCCACTGAGGTTCCGCCACTTGCACCGGCCGTTACTGGTAGCATTCACCGTGAACTCGAGAAGGTCAAATTTCCCGAGTTCTTTTGTGCCTCGGACGACGTAGCCACCGAGGCATGGTTGGAGAACATGGCAATGGGCTTCACAGTTCACGATTATACCTCGAACATGAAGGTCCACATGGTCGTCTTTCAACTAAAGGGGAGCGCTCTTGTATGGTGGAAGACGCTCCTACCACAACTGAACATGGTCGTTGAAGACGTGTCATGGGAACTGTTCGAGGAACGGTTCCGAGAGAGGTAATTGTCATAGGAATTCACTGAACGTCAGCTCAATGAGTTCAACGCCTTATGATAGGGAGGTCGTATGGTGCCCGAGTATGAGGCACATTTTATGGAGCTGCTCCGATATGCTCTACACCTTAACATTGAGAAGCTTAAGGTAAACATGTTCATATTCATTCTTAATGGTAGCCTGCGTGCAAAGGTTAGTATTTTGATGCCTCAAACCTTGCACGATACCATCCAGAAGGCCCTCATAGCCGAGGAGGAGCTTATCAGTGGGGGTCAGACCAGGACTCTAGCTAGACCAGTAGGGCAGGTCCCATCTGGAACGCAGTAGCACCAGACACCAGCGAGACATACGCCGGGATATCGTGGCTTCTAGAGGGGATCCACTTTCACTACACCTCGACGACCGTCGCCTCAACAATGGACCCCTTATTGGGGACCACAGCATCAACAACAGCATCGCCCGCAGTAGCAACAGTTTAGGCCTGTTCAACAAAACAAACCAGGGTACCAGGTCGGCGGGTCATCATCTTCTACTTCGAGTACCAGGACTACTGGATAAGCAGGACCCACTACCATGGGAGATATGGGAAATACCCATCGATTTCATGCAATGGTGAATAACTGCCAGGCAAAACACCAATCGACTATACTTGAAATGACAGGTACTGTCACTGACCAGACCCTTAGTATTTTGATAGATCTTGGTGCTACCGAGAGTTTCATTTTTGGTGTAGTGCTAAAAATGATTAAGGTAAAGGAAGTCGCATAAGATGATTTTAGCTTCGTGGAGATGGCCTCGGGAGCCAAACAGAAGGTTGAAAGAAAGGTTACGGGTTGTGCCCTTAACCTGGGAGAGTTTGTCACGAGGGCCAACTTGTACATCCGATATTAGGATCTTAAGATGTTGTAATTGGTATGGATTGGTTGGAATAGCATGAGGCGATACTCAACTGTAAGACAAAACATTTGAGATTGATCGATGATGAGGGACAAAGAGGTGTGATTGTAGGATAGAACCAGGGAGTTTCCCTGAGGTTTGTCTCTTCCTTACAGTTACGAAAGAGTATGCGCAAGGGGTGCAAGCTTTATGCGATCCTTGTGTTAAACGATGAGGGAGTAGCGGAAGGTCTTGAGCACCTTCCAGTGGTGAAAGAGTTTGTAGACGTGTTTCCAGAGGAGTTACCTGGGATTCCGCCAGAGAGGGAATTGGAGTTTACCATAGACCTAAAACCGGGGACTGAACCGATAGCAAGAATGCCTTATTGGATGTCGACCTTGGATTTACAAGAGTTAAAAATGAAATTGAAGGAGTTGTTGGACCTGGGACTGATACATCCTAGCGTGTCACCATGGGGTGCACCAGTTATTTTCATACGAAATAAGGACAGATCGTGGAGGCTTTGCATTGACTACCGTCAACTGAACAAGGCCACGATCAAGAACCAATATCCCTTTCCAAGAATTGATGATCTGTT
This sequence comes from Picea engelmannii, assembly GCA_009831015.1. NCBI lineage: Eukaryota > Viridiplantae > Streptophyta > Pinopsida > Pinales > Pinaceae > Picea > Picea engelmannii. Next base: position 138,145 of record ML781958.1, on the reverse strand, counting down.
CGATCAAATGAAGGGCGCGACGATGTTCTCCAAGATCGATTTGCGATCAGCGTATCACCAATTACGGATCAAGGAGGATGATGTCCCTAAGACTGCCTTTAAGATGCGGTTTAGACATTATGCGTTTACTGTTTTACCATTTGGACTGACAAACGCCCCATGGCTATTTATGAGTTTGATGAACGGGGTGTTCTGAGAGTACTTGGACAAGTTCGTCCAAGTGTTCATTGACGATATTTTGATTTACTCTCGTATGAATTAGGAGCATGACGAATACTAGTGCTTGGTACTACAGTGTCTATGAGAGCACAAATTGTATGAGAAATTGTCCAAACTCTTTTTATCAATTGAAGATTCACTACTTAGGGCATGTCATCTCCGACGAAGGTATCGCCGTGGATCCAACCAAGGTTGAGGCTATTATGGAATGTCTTGCACCGACGAATGTCACAAAAGTGCATAGCTTTATGGGTTAGGAGGATATTATCGACGGTTTGTCGAGGGATTTTTGAAGATAGCAAATCTTATCATGGAATTGCAGAAGAAAAATAAGAAGTTTGTTTGGACGGAGAAATGCGCAGAAGCATTTCGGAGGCTTAAGGAGTTGTTAACAACAACACCGATAATAAAGGTCCCTGACATGGACGTGGAATTCTTGGTGGAAGGTTTAGGCATCCAAGGAAGGTTTAGGCGGAGTCTTGATGGAAGATGAACGAGTGATTGCTTACATTTCGAGGAAACTGAGAAGGCATGAGGAGAATTATGTGATACACGATTTGGAGTTATTAGCCATCGTATATGCCTTGAAGGTTTGGAGACACTACCTTGTTGGACGAAAATTTGACCTAAAGATTGATCATTGTGGACTACAACACTTTTTTACGCAAAGCGACCTAAACGCGCAATAACGGTGTTGGTCAGAATTGCTTAGCAAGTACGACTTTGAGATTACTTACATAAAGGGAACAGTGAACCGAGTGGCAGATGCTTTGAGTCGGAGACCATGCATCTTTTCGGTGTTGCCTCTTCAGATGAATCTACATGAGAAGATTCTCACTTTACAACGTGACAATGAATGGTACAAAGATATCGAGGGTTTTATCGGAAAAAACACAATGATGGTACCACGATATGAGGGATTTTCATTTGATAGTGATGGGATATTGAGGTTTAAAAGTCAGATTTACGTACCACCAAATGACGAGTTGAGGATGTTGATCCTGAGCGAGGCTCATAGAGAAGTTTACATGGCTAACCCAGGAGTCACGATGATGAGGGAAGACCTTAAACCCTTATTCTTCTAGAAGGGAATGAAGGCTGACATAGTCAACTATGTGGCCAGATGTCTAGAGTGTCAGCAGGTAAAGGCTGAACATAGACACCCAACAGGATTACTTCAACCACAGGTCATTCCGGAATCGAAATTGGAGGTTATTTCGATGGATTTTGTTTTTGGATTGCCACTGACGGCAAGGAGACATGACTCGATTTTTGTAGTAGTAGACACTCCGACGAAGAGTTCTCACTTTATTCTTGTGCGTATGACGTATCAGGCACCTGACATAGCTAGAGTTTTCATCAGTGAGATTGTGAGGCTGCATGGACTGCCTAAGAGGATTATATCCGATCAAGGATCGTTGTTTACCAGACGATTTTGGATGAGTTTCCAAGAGGCCTTGGGAACCCAACTTAACTTTAGTATTGCGTATCACCCAGAGACTGACGAGCAGAACGAACGAACGAACCAAACCTTGGAGGACATGTTGTGCATGTACGTGATGGACCAACAAAATCATTGGGAAGAATTCTTGCCACTAGTAGAGGTCACTTACAAAAACAATTACCAGAGAACCATTAAGATGGTGCCTTTCGAGTTTCTTTACGGGCGACCATGTCAGACACCCTTGAGTTGGGATCAGCTTGAGGATAGGGTCCTAGTGGGACTAGAAGCGATCCAAAAAATGGAAGAGAAAATGAAAACCATAAGACAAAGGATTAAAGATGTGTAGGATCGACATAAGAGTTATTCCAATGCGCACCGAGTTGACCGTAGTTAGAAGGTCGATGATCGAGTCTTCTTGCGGGTAAAACCGCATAAGAGTTTGATCAAGTTTGGAAAGGGAGATAAACTCTCTCCTAGGTTCATGGGACCTTTTGAGATTGTGGAGAGAAAGGGGCCTGTGGCCTATCGACTAGCCTTTTGAGATTGTGGAGAGAAAGGGGATTGTGCATACAAGTGATCCATACTATTATGATATTAAAACATTTGTCCTTGATTATGATGCATTATGATAGATGACATTTTGTTTTACTGCATTGACATAGACAGGTGCTATTGACTCAGTTTTACTGAGTGTGTAGGGTTTTGGACCTTGAGGATGCAAAGGCATCGACGGAACCCTTGGACTCTGGATTGAGTCACAGAGTGAGCTATTGGGGTTTGATTGTTTTACTATGATTTTAGTACATTTGATTAGATGATATGATGTGGACATGTCTGACATGACTGTTGATGATGCAAGATGACGATAGATTTTCGACCAGACTCACATATGGACTAAAGCGGCCACACACAAATACCAGAGACGTTAAGGGAGACGTGTGGACAACATCACTGCCACAACCTACTAGCACTCTCGCCATGGCTCAAACTGTAGGTTAACGATTACCTAGTTGAAGAGGACCCACGATGCCATGAGGGTAGACTGCGACAGTCGCTCACGATGATTCTAAGGGGCATGCAATAAGGAGGGGGCCTTATTCCTTAGAATCCCTTAGTCTCCCACAAGTTCACCTGGCAGAGTGTTGACTCCAGGGGTTATTGATGTCTACCAATCAATCAAGAAGCGAGTGGCACCCTTGGAGCACATGGTGCATCCTGAAGGGCACGTCATGTAAAAGAAACAAAAGAGGTGAGTGGCACCCTTGGAGCACATAGTGCATCCTGAAGAGCACGTCGCGTTGATGATGATAAATGAACGAACCTAGATGGCCCTAAGACAATCAACACTTTAAGAAATTTTAAAACAACTTCCCTAATTAAATGTCGCCCAGTTCAAAATGTAAGCCCTAAGTCTAAAAACTTCACTAGGGGTAAGATTTTGTCTACCCTTGAGAAAATATCTATATAATATTATAATAATAAAATTTAATATCAAAACCCCTTATGTGATAATTTGGTCTTCATAAATTTTGGGGTAAAATGAAGAGAGTAAGAAATTAAATAAAATCGGTGGATAAAAAAAAAATGTAAAGAAGAAATTAATTATTCTTAACTTTTTGAATAAAAGGGAAAAGGGGTTAAATTGAAATTGCCATTTTTAGCTCTAATAAAAAGGGGAAAGAGGGAAATTATAAAATTTAGGAAACTAGGGGATGGAGGTAACATAAAAGGGGAAAGAGGGGAACTTATGGTAAAAAGAAAGTGGTCAACTTAGTAAAGAATTTGCAGTCAAGAACCTTCTAATTTTGAATTGACTTAGCATTTTCATTTTAGGTAAAGTATTTAAAACCTGTGAGGGAATCTAGGGATACCTAGGAGTAAGTGTAGAAGTAACTCTAGGTGGGTGAGGGAAATGAGAAAATTATTAATTTAAAGAAAATAATTATTGGAGGAAAGTGGGGGATGGACGACACTTGTACGAAGGAGAATTATTAGAAGATTTTTATTAAAACTTAAGTTAAATGAGATTTAGGGAAGGTTTGGAAGTTATAAAACTCTATAAAAGAGAGGAAGGAGGAGGAAGTGGGGGATCGGTTGTTAGCATAATGTTACGCTGTCGGATTAGTGAATTCACTGATTTACTTGTGGGGAGTTGGGATTTTCCAGCTCGGAGAGGAGTGGTAGCTCGGCCTTGCGAGGCGAGTTGGGAGCTAGACCTACCATTTGGATAGTGTGTGGCCCCTTTGCGGCTTGGGGGGCTAAGGGCGAAGCAGAGTACCCCTACCGTTGGCTGGGAGGTACCGGTGTAGTCTCGACGGTCGGTGAGCGGGAGCGACACGGAGCGCGTGGACGTCATTCGAGGTGGGCGATAAGGCAACCATATGATTTGTATTTTAGTAGATTAGAATGCATTACAACTTATGTTGGGATCGGTATATCAAGGTAAATGGATTGTTTGGCTATTTTTATTTATTTACTTGACGATTACAATTGTAACTGATGTAACTGCGGTTTTAATTTAAAATTTCTCATCCGATACAGTATTATTCTTGCAAATCATGTACAGTTTTATATTGTATAGGTTTCTTGGGTATGAATTACAACTAATAAGCTACTGAAGAACCTCATGATAATAAAAAAATTTACCGCTGCTACTTACCTCTGTTATTTGCGAGATGATAATTTTTTTTACTGTTGTTACTTACTTCTGTTAATAAAGTTATTTACCTCTATTATTTAAATAGAAAAAGAAAAATTTGAATTCGTTCCTTGATGCATGTAATGGAGAAATTGTTCTGGCATTTCATCCTTGTTCTGGCAGTTTCATTTTGAAAGATTAGGTTTAAAAATTCATCTCTGGAAATTTCGTTTTGAAAGATTGGTTCTGAAAAATTTATCTCTGGCAATTTCATTTTGACGGATCCAGTCTCAATATTTCACCTCTAGAAAATTCATTTTGAAAGATTGGTTTTGAATAATTAATCTCTCGCAATTTCGTTTTGAAAGATTGGTTCTAAAAAACTTATCTTTGGCAATTTTGTTTTAAAGGATTGGTTTTGAATAATTCATCTATGGCAATTCATTCGGTGAAACAGTTCTTGTAAACTTGGGATCTGTCAAATTTGTGTATGACACTTTCATTGTGAATTGTTTTGGTACAATTCGTTCTCGTAGAGTTGATTCTAGAATTTTTCGTTGGTAAAAATTCTTTGTAAAAATTGGCTTTGGCAATTCGTTCTGGCAAATTCGTTTCCCTTATATGAATTTCCCACTTGTCTCACCTGTTGTGTGGTTGATTGAGGAGAAAATGGGATTACTGTTACACTTTTGGCACTCCCAATGGACACTCTTACTCCTTTGTTTTTGTGGTTATCAAGATGTTTGTTTCACTCCCAATGTTCACTCAGATCACTGTACTTATTTTTCCAATTGCAATTTTAGTGGAGATGCTCATAACACCCCTGATGTTCACATATATCATTGTACTTTTGTAGTCACTAATGGACATTGACATCTAAATGTAAATTCAAATTGTTTTATTGAAGTCGCTAATAACTTACTCTTCATCTGACTGAAAAAATAAACTGATAACTAACTGCAATGAACTTCAATTTTCTATTCTAATTCTATCTTTCTGAAAGTAGTTGTTATAATTTATTTGAATATATACGATCATAAAAACTTTGTCGATGATGCAAAGTTTGTTACCTGGCCACCAAGAAGACTCACAGTACTAAAACACTTATTTTGTTCCATGAAATTCGCCCAAGGCTTCTTCAGGCCGTTAGTTGTTTAAAAAAAAAAAAATATGTACATAACGTTTCGGGGTCTTCGATTTTCATAGTGGAGACTTATCCTATTTCTCTATGCGCAGCCACCCTTACCTTGCGACGACCTCCTCATGCATTTATGGATGGCTTGACGAATGCATTAATCCTTTCCACCAGGATGCCCACAGTCACACGTGCTTTAAGTGGCGATCTCATCTTTTCCGATAGCTCTTACATTTCTGGCAAAATATATTCTTGACTGATTAGCGCATATGTTAGCATTCAAGTATGTTGATTAGAGTAAAGGTGAATTTCTTTAACCCCTAACCGCAATCACTGCTGCCTTGAACAACTCCCCCTTGACATTCGCCTTCATTTACCCATTTTTGTCTTCACCTATTTATGGTTCAATAAGAAATAATGATTACTGACTTAGGATGCTAATTAAAAGTAGTTGAAAAATGAATACCTCCTTATTAATATTAAATTTAGAGATGAAAAAAATTTAATTACTAATTACTGTCTTGAGTTGCTAATTATAAGAAGTAGTGGAAAAATAAATTGCTTTTTATTATTTAAGAGATGAAGAGGAATGTTATAAATATTGAAAGGATCTTGAGAGTGTTATACACATTGGTTATTTTATTTTGATTCCTAACATTAAAAATAGATTCTTGTCTTGTAGATGTTTTTTACAAAATATAATATCTGGTTACATATACCAAATGAAGGAAAGCTTTATTGTTAACCATATTAATGTCAATGCCATGACTTTAATCAATGAAGGATTGTTGCCTACTCATGGGTTTATCTTATATATATATATATACGTGAAAAAAAGGGGGGGTATATTTCTACATACATAAAATCAATGTTAAATTTTATTGCAATTATGTGTTGATGTATTTATCAAATTTTTATTATCTTTTATATTTATCCTTTATATCTTCTATATTTATAACTTAATGTAAGGCCAAGATGTAATGTGATTGATATTTTATTTGCAAAGTTATTGTAAAAAAGAAATAATGTTGTTATCATTTTATGGTAATGTTGTTGAAATTTTGTCGAATTTGTTAACATATAAAAATGCAATGTATTTAAAGTAAGTACAATGAGTCATTATGATTTAGTAATGGAGAATTGCAATTAATTGATTTTACATTATTTTTAAGGGTAGATTTGGCAACTCGTAAACTAATGGAAAATAAAGGGAGTAACAGATCAGTATTTAATGCTAATTGAGTCGTGGATAATGCCTTGTCCTAATGATGGTTGGTTGTTGTCGGAATCCTTTGGATTTGTGCTTTTTGTAGAGGTCATAGTTGTTCATTAATTATTGTTGTACTTGGTTGTAATTATTTTATTGCTTGGTCTGCTTGTGTCGGGTAGAATGTAGACACATCCATGTTCCTCAGAACAGTCGCCAGCCCTGAGACCTTAAATGGTTAAAATCAATGGGAACCTAGGCTTGAGCATTGTTTATGTGTCTTGGAGGTCCTAACCATTGTAGGGTAGGAAGGGCGGGTAGTCAGTCTTATTATTTTGTCGATTGATTGTTGTTCATTGTTGGTAGATGTTGAAGTGTGTCTTAGACCTTTTTGTTGATATTGCATTTGCATGTGTCATGATTAGCCGCCATGTGGCGGCGCAGAGTATAATATCTTGTTACCCTTGTACACGTGCGCACACAAAAAAAAAATTGCACTTGATATAAGAGGTTTGTCGTCGTAAATAGGAGGATCGTTACATTTTATATCCTTGTCCCACGATGCTCTCTACAATTCAATATGGCATATGAGAATTGGGTATGAGTTGCCTTATTGGTGCAGTGAGGTATTAAGGAGGGAATCGAGACAACATCGGTGAGTCCTAAAAATCATAGTAGTATACATCTTGAGGATGTTTTTCCATCATCGTCAGGTTTATTGATTGTTCTTTGATAGTAGATAATTTAGATACATGTATCCAGTAGATTGATTGTATCTATGAGGGTTTAGTAGTTGTTGTTACAACCATTAGTGATCGTTTTTTTGTTGTGATTTGGGTTCTTATACTATAATAAAGATGCAAAGGTTATATTCTCAATTATTTATGTAATGGATGCATGTGATATGTTTAACAATATTCCTATCTATGAGACATATGCAAACTATTTGTAAGAATTTCCAGCAGCCCTAGTGTAAAGTGTTTGACAAAATTTACACTAAGAAAGCCACACTTAGATCAAAAACATATTATTTTTGTCCATTCTATTTGGTTTCATTACAAAATATCACCTATGATACTTTTTTATATGACAACAATATCTTAGAGGAATTTTCTTTATACAAATATGTTGGAATCTATATTCAGCCCAAGCTTGATTGGAACTATATCATTGAGAAAGGGATAAATAGAGGGTGGAAAGATCATAAGGGGATTGAAAACGATTATAAATCAATGTACCTTTGGCTTTGGGATTAGAAAAAAAGTGTCTTTCACACTCTCATCACTATGGTTATGTTATATTGATGTCAAGATTGGGGTTAGAGTATCTCTAAAGAATCCTAGAGAAAGATCAAACAAATCCAAAAGAATCATGTAACTTATAATCTTAAAAATAAGGGAAATACGTGAGTTATCCTATGAACCTAATGGAAACAAGTTGTTCCCCCATCCATATCATTACTATGGTTATATATCTAACTTATAAGAACAAGATAAACAACATGGATGACAAGAGGATCCCAAAAATTTCTTCAAACCCTTGCCAAAACCACCACCGGTTCAAGTGGGGATGCAATAAAGATGTCAAATCTTGTCTAAATCATCAGGGAATACAAGAGAAAGAAATCATGTAAAATACATATTATATTTCAAATATTATCACTTCTAAATTTAGGGAGAATATGTGGTGTGATAAACAATTAGAGGATAAAAGGAAACTAAGATATTACAAGGAGTTGGTAAATCGTAATTTAGAGTATGAAAATTACCTCCCATTTTAGAGAAGAGTAGAGAAGAAAATCAACATTGTAAAAATAAGAAAAAACTCTCATGAGCTATAGTGAAATTGAGAGTTGAACTATTCCAAAAAACACCATGGAATCAAAGAATCTGTCATATTTTACTATGGTGATCTCCTAATGCTTCTCTAAATACTTTTTGAGAACATAAATACAATTTTAAAGAAAGTGAAGTATTCTCTTACCTCCTTAAGGTCTGCAATGGACCCTAATCATCATCATTACTTTATTACCTTCATATATTATTGTACTTTTGTATAATTTAATACTTTATTAATGTATGTATGCCTTATTAGTATATTAATTAGTAAGAGTTTATTATTTTATTAATGTATTCATATTTTATTAATGTAATAATTAATTAACCAATACTTAAATGATTAGTTTAATAATGTATAGTTAGTGTATTAATACTTTATTCATGTGTTATTTTATTAATGTATCAATACATTAGTAATGTATTTTCAATTTTCAATATAAATTACTTTATTATAAAAAATTTAATATATTATTACTTTATTTATGTATGAAAAATGTATTAGTGTAATAATGTAATACTTTATTTTTTTTGTATTTATGTAATAATGTATTTTTAGTTATTAAGACTTTATTAATATATTAATACTTTAACAATGTATTAATTAATTAATATATTAGTATTTTAATATATCAATGTATTAATACATTATTACTTTATTATTTTAGTAATATATTATTATTTTATTTTTACATTGTAACTCTATTATTTTTCCATAATGTGTATGTACAACTTTATTGATTAACTAATACATTACATTATGCATTAATGTGGTGTATTAATACTTGTATATTACATTAATGTAACAATTAATTAAAATATTAATACTTGGATGTTAGAAGGTTGAAATAGCCATACTTACCAAGAAAAAAAAGACATTATTGGACAATAATTCATGGTTTCTCTACTAAATCATTTTCAATTTGATCATTTTCAATGTAAATGAGAAGGTTTAACCTTAGAAAATGATATTAAATTATGGATGATGATGATGCTGATGATTAAGTCCACTAAGACCTAATTGGTCTATTAGACCTTAAGAGGGTAAGGGATTACTTGTGATTCTTTAGAATTTTGTTTCTATGCTCAAAAATCATTAAGAGAAGCTTTCCAAAATAACCATACTTTTGTTGAGTTAAGAGGTTAGGAAGGTTGGTAGTGTGATCAATATTTTGAAAATGAGATCTAATATGGGTATAGGCTCGACAATCTAAGAGAAAGTTTTTTTCATCTTCAACCTTCTTAGTGTCACAAAGGTGACACACTCTTTCATCCCATGGCGTTTTAGGAATTGACCAATGCCCAATTTCACTATGGATCTCGTGAGAATTTGTTCTTATCTTAGCAATGCTTATTTTTTTCTTTACACTTGGAAAAATAGATAGATAATTTTGATCTTCTAGATCAAGGTTGATTACATCTTTATAATACCTTAATTTTCTTTTTTCCTCTAACTTTTTATCACACCACATTTTTTCCTTAAATTTTGATTTGATATTTTTTTAATAGTATCTTTATTATGAAAAATGGTTTCTTCCATGATTCCCCAATAGTTTAGCCAAGACCGAGCATCTTTATGCCATCTTTGCTTGAGTCGATGGTGGTTATGACTTTATTTTGAAGCAATTTTATGTAGCCTCTCGTCTTCCATGTATTTTCTCTATCTTTATCCAGGATTCACGAGAGATATTACAGCCCCATACTTCACATCCATAAATAATAACAGGTGTAACAAGAGTCTTAAAGAGGAGTTTATTCTTATCCCAACTACAAAGATCAGCTGATTTACAATTGTTTTCAATCACATAATAAGCTTTCCATCCCCATAATTGTTTTGAAGCAATTTTATGTAGCCTCTTGTCTTCCATGTTGTTTAACTTGTTCTTATACATTACGTATCTATTCATAGCCATTCTCTCAATCTGGGAGAGGCTTGCTTCTATGAGGAGAATGGGATAGGGCATATTTCCTTAAATTTTGAGATTACAGGTTATAATATTCTTTTGTATTTTCTCTATCTTTCTCCACGATTCACGAGAGATACTACAACCCCATACTTCACATCCATAAATAATAATAGGTGTAAAAAGAGTCTCAAAGAGGAGTTTCTTCTTATCCCAACTCCAAAGATCAGCTGATTTACAATTATTTTCAATCCCATAATAAGCTTTCCATCCCCCAATAATCCTTTTCTCAATGCTATAATTCCAATTGATCTTGTGGTGAATATCAATTCCAAGATATTTGTATGAAGTTTTTGTTTTCATATAAAAAGGTATCATAAGGGATCTTATTGGATTTAATAATCATGACCTTAGTCTTATCAATATTAAGAGTCATACCCATATTGGAGCAAAACTCCTTCAAGATTCTTAGTTGGTTTTCAAGATCATGGGGACTCCTTTCCATAAGAATGATATCATCGACATAAAGAAGATGATTGATGACTATAGTAGTGAGAGTAGGGCCGACACAACCTTCTTTTTCCAAGCATTCTTCTAACTTATCAATGTATATGCCAAAAAGGGTAGGAGACAAGGGGAAACCTTGTTTGACTCCGATATTGCAGCTAATCTCTGTGTTCTTAAACTTAGCAATAACATTCTCATAATAAGATAAATAAGATATGATAGTTGGAGAAAATATCTCACAACTAACTAGATTTAACAAATCCAAACCAATCTTTAAAGTAAAATGTAAGTATTAATTCTAACACCCTCCCTTAATGTTTACGTCACAAATAAAAATATTGAAATGACATAAAAATATTTTTGAACTTTGATCTTTGTGGAGTTTGGTCAACTTCGAGATACCACTTGATCCATTGAATATACAATCTATACTTATTTGTGGTGATGAGACTTCTAGCCATTTTTCTAGGAAGGTAATATAGATATTGAATGTACTTAGAAATCAATCTTACAAAGTGACTAGTTTCACATAGGCTTACAAACACACAATAATCACAACTATAATGAGTAGTTGTTATTTTTTATAGACATAACCAAACCAGTGACCATATTCTTGTGGCAAGGAAGAGATTCCACATACACCAACTTAATTTAAATTAGGTGTTATATGATTGGTTGTTCATAACTCATTTCAAATAATAATGCTAATACAAACTTTACACTAAGCCAAAAAAATAATAATATGAAACTCTTATAACTACCCCTTGCATTGAAACATAAAGATAGATCTTTACAAGTGCATTCCATTCTCTGAATCCTAAACGTCGTAATAGATCGTTGCTGTGTTTCCCTTCTTTTGCAATCTACCTTGTGGGGGCCCTCTTTCAGTCACTTCTGCTCCTTTTTGACAAGTCCGTGACTCTCTCCTCCAGGTAGAGAACAAGCAGAATACCACACATGAAATAAATGTTTTTGTCCCGTTCAGGCCTGGAAAAAAACCCTTCATGAAAACGATGTAAAACTCCTCTTCCACCAATGATGTAAAAATAATAGTGGCACACATGACACCCTCTTCACACATAGTTATTCTTAGCGCAACTCATCTACTGGATTTCTAACCTTAACCAGCTGCTCCAACATATCAAATCGATTTGTTCTATTTTAAATTCATATAAATGCGTTGGAGCAATGGTTGTTACAAATCTAATGATATCCTCTTACCATACACTAGCACAGCCACTTAAGATGTGGCTTATGAACGCCGATAGACCGCTTCATATTCAAGAGTGGCGGATGAATCCAAGAGTCGGCCATTTCAGATTCAAGAGTCGGCTAAATATATCCTCAAAATAAAACACTTACATGGAACAATATACTTCAGTGCAATAATATGACACTTGTTAATCTATATTGAATGCTATATAGAATGATTTATTCTATATATTAATCTTGGTTAATTAAGTAAATTTGGCAATCATTGGTTAGAGCAGTAAATTATTAATCATATTAAGTAAATGTGAAAAAGTAAACAAGTAAAAGTAAGCATTTATAAATGCAAGGAAGTTAGCAATATTAAATTTCATTTATTGATTTGAGAGGACCACTATGAATAAGCCAACATCTTCAATTGTTATCCATATTTCAAATTAAAAGGTGATTAATTGTGTCCATCTCCAATTGATATAATTCTTTCTACGTAAAAATGTGCACTCCCTACACTCTATTTTATAATTTTCTTGGGGAAGAGAATTCATCATTTGTTTAGAAAAATAATTCATTACAGTTACTAAATTTGTTCTACAAAACAAAACTTGAAAAACATTAAATAGAATGCAAACTCTAGATGCAAACAATCTCATTATTGACTAATTTTTGTATAATTCATTACAGTTACTAAATTTGTTCTACAAAACAAAACTTAAAAAACCTTAAATATAATGCAAACTCTAGATGCAAACAATCTCATTATTGACTAATTTTTGTAGGATGTCGCATTAATTGTGTTAGGTGTTTTTAATTAAGATGATGCCACGCCAAGGTGAATAGTAAAGCAAGTTTAGATATTATTTAGAAAAAATAAATTATGAAATCTGTTTAAATTTTACTAAAATGATATTAAGGCTAGGCTGGTTGGTTGGATTCATCTTCTAGTTTCTTTCTGGGTTTATTTGGTTAGCCTTAGAGAGATTGTAAAGCACTTGAGCTAAGTAAAGATAAAGGTAATTATTTCATTGAGCATAACTATTTAGTGTATTTGCTTATTTTTTCGTTACAACAGTTTAGTGTTGTTTCTTTCTTGTATAGAGGAAACTCAGGATTACAATGCATATTTACTTGCATTGTATAAATGGTGTCTTCGGACATTCTTTGTGTAAATTGTGCTATTAACAAAGGTGCATCCTTCCGGTAATTGCATACTATCATCCCGTAAACCATTCTATTAAAAATGATGCATCCTTGTGGGAATTAAATATTATCACCCCTAGGTCAACATGCTATACAAATATGCCAATGTGGAAAACAACAATAAATAACTTGTTATAATTGCCAATGTGGAAAACAACAGTTATAGATATAAATAAGAACCATGAAAAAAATCACAATAGCATTCACATAGATTAAGACACAATTATTTACGTGGTAAAACCCTTAGGGTGAGGGAAACATCCACAGGACAATGGCAATGACATTATGTCTGGAGATTACAACAACCAACCTGGAAGGGGATTTAAGCCCCTTTCTCACTGAATGCCTCTGAGGCATTCACATTTATACAATTCTCTCCACAATTACTGCATGAAACTCACTAAATTGCATGAAATTGACTAAATTAATTGCATCCTTAACTTGCACTCATTAGCCTCAACTAAAACCTAAATAATAGGAATCTACAAGATGGCAATATCTAACAGAATTGGAATTTGGTTCTCACCATTTCAACAATCTCCACATTCACAACAATTTACCCGATGCCATGCCATTGTCCATTCATCACCTTCTTGCAAGATAAAGATAGGTAATACTAGTGCTTCCAAAATAAAACACCCAATTCACACCCATTTCACTGCTCCACCTGGATTTGTCATGTGACTACTGACAACACCAACTACCCGTGAAATATCTCATCCTTTCATCGCAATCATCAATCTTTCTACTAGCACACTATACACGAGACATATAACCCTTTTCTTCATCATCACTTGGACATAAACCTGAAGAAAGCTTATAATGGAAAGCCAAAAAAGTTTTTACCAGTTTCACATCATTCACATCGTTACCATGTACTCAAGTTATGATCAACCAAAACTTACCATCAATCCCATGTGTATTTCCATGTCCAGGATTGTTTTGCTGCTCCAAGATCCTTCATCTCGATCATCCAAGTCAACTGAGCCAACCTGTTGATCTTCATAATGCTTGTGCTTACTACAAGCATATCGTCAACACTCTAAAACACCAAGATAGTGAATACCATAAACACAATGGTTATTCCCACTTATTGTAAAACTTGGCTCACCATGAAGGAATCAAACATCTTGTACAAACTTGTCTGCTCGAGTTTCAGGCCATACAAAAAATTACTTGATCTTTGCAAGCAACTCTTTTGTTGCGATCGAGCACCTTGAGTGATCTACCTTGAACACTATTCAAGACCTTCGCCAAAAAACTGAGAAAGCCAACCAAGCGAGCTCAACGCTAGCTCACCTCGAGGCACTTTTTAATGGAGTCTTTGTGCTCCATTTTAACATGAACATCCCCTTGACAAAAGCAGGCCAAGCCACCAATGTAAGGATTTACCGCTCACCTCCAGGCCTATTTACAATGGTGTTACAATACTCCACCTTGACATAAACATTCCCTTGACCAAATCTGACCTATCTACATTGGAGTTTCAGCTAGCTTTTGAATAGGCTTCATTACATGAAATATGAAAAACACCAAACCACAGGGAACCAAAAAACAAACATAGACACCCCCTATCACCTCGTCTAGACTTTTACTAACGAGATACCAAGGCTACGCATGCCTAAATGAGTTTTTACATGCGTATGCTCAATTACATGCAACATTACAACTCCATAAGAGAAACAAATTTTCACATGATAATTTTACCGTTACCATTGTTGGGATAAGCCAACCAAGCGAGCTCAACGCTAGCTCACCTCGAGGCACTTTTTAATGGAGTCTTTGTGCTCCATTTTAACATGAACATCTCCTTGACAAAAGCAGGCCAAGCCACCAAAATAAGGATTTACCGCTCACCTCTAGGCCTATTTACAATGGAGTTACAATACTCCACCTTGACATAAACATTCCCTTGACCAAATCTGACCTATTTACATTGGAGTTTCAGCTAGCTTTTGAATAGGCTTCATTACATGAAATATGAAAAACACCAAACCACAGGGAACCAAAAAACAAACATAGACACCCCCTATCACCTCGTCTAGACTTTTACTAACGAGATACCAAGGCTACGCATGCCTAAATGAGTATTACATGCAACATTACAACTCCATAAGAGAAACAAATTTTCACATGATAATTTTACCGTTACCATTGTTGAGATTTCTGCCATTTACCAGAACTTATCTCGCTTGTTTCTAGACCACAATGTTGCTTTTACCATGCGATGTCATTGATTGAATATTTGTGCCAATCACTACCCATGGCCAAGAACCGCCTTTGGTGTCTCCACCTTGAACTGAACACTTAATATTTGAGGATGAAGTAATAAACATCAAACCAAACATATTTCAACATTTACTTTCTACTTTTATTCTCCAATTTCGAGACAAAGTGTCAACATTATCAATGTCAACGATCCTCCCTACAACAGACCGGCCTTTTCCTTATGGTCTGCCTCTCTTTGATTCAGCGACCGACGATCCTCTATATGTAAATCTCATGCACACCCTCAACAAGGCGATCCTCATATTGTGCATAATAAAACCAAAAACAAAAAAATGCTTCCATACCTCATGCTTTATTCATCTAAGTTGATTTATGTGCACCAAATAACATGGAATTATGCGCACCAAATAGGTGATACGCCATGACTTCCATAGGCATCGTTCCAAGGAAAAACATGATCAACAAATTTCCAAAAAACTCATGTTCATACACAGAAAAACGACTTTCCACGGAGATAGTTGGCTATCGCTCCCTTCACAGCTTGCCACCTGAGATTTAAATATCTCTCTTGGGCTCGCCACTTCCTTTTGTAGTGCAACAGGCAAGATGCCTCACCAGAAACGTTTAAAAAAAATAAAAAACGGAAACGCTTTCACCCTGTGAAATTCCCCTGCAAATTCAGTTCACTCCTGCAATGGTTTCCTCACCTTATGCTGACTGGACGCATGGAGGAGCGGGCGTAGCGGCGGGGGTGAGGGGAAGCTCCACCTCGCTTCCGGTGTCGGACCTGTCGCCATCGACGCCGCCACTGGTGCTCCCGGAGCCCCTCTTTTTCCCACTCCATGACAGTGGCGTCATTGGGCTTCCTTCCTTCTCACCAGCCTCCGCCATCCTGCTCCTCTTCCTTCCTTTATCCTCCGCCACCGGGATCCATTTTCGGCTCTTCTAAACCGACGCCTGTGATCTGCAGAGATAAAACAACCTGGGCAACGATGGAGGGATTATACAGATAGCAGCAGGGCTGGGTAGGCCTGTGAGCAAGGAAGCCAAAAAAACTAATACCAAAGTCCCCGTCGCTTTTCCATGCTCCTCTTCTTGCTACCAAAATCCTTGATTAGAGAAATCTCCATCTCCCACAACTACTCTCGTGTAATTTCAAATTCCACCAACACTCTGGAAAATCCTCCCGCCTTGCCAATATCTCTATATCGAGTGTCACCAAGAACATCACATGGCTAGCCTTGGCTTGCATCACAATTGTGTCCACTTACTCGGTCAAAGTTCTCAATCATAAGACCTCTTAGAGAACTCTTATCCACAATCCTTAAAATGCATTTCCAGCTGCCAATTGCCCAAGATCTTCTTGTTGCCCTGGCCATCCATTTATTCGCATGGAAATCTCAGTGGCGGGCTTCTTCTCTTCCCATGTACACATCGCTTCTTGCAAGGTGCTACAGCCCTGCTCGTTGGGTGAACTTCAATCTGTGTGTGGCCTTGAGCTTCACTCCCACGCATTCTCTGCGCTAACTTAGCGACACTCCACCTGTGAATTGTTGACGCACTAATGTTGGCACAAAAGTTGTTCGTCATATGCTGCGTCAACTTCAACATGAAACTTTGCTCATTTGGGGAAGAAACTGCTCTAAGTTTTCTTGCGTGCTATACCAACCATCAGCTCTGATACCACTTGTTATAATTGGCAATGCTGAAAACAACAATTATAGATATAAATTAAATAATAAAACATGAGAACCAGGAAAAAATAGAATAACATTCACACATATTAAGACATAGTCATTTAAGTGGTAAAATCCTTAGGGTGAGGAAAGCATCACACGACAATGACAATGACATTATGTCTAAATAATAGGAGATTACAACAACCAACAACTTGGAGGGGCTTGAAGCCCCTTTCTCACTGAATGTCTTTGAGACATTCACATTCATATTTATACAATTCTCTCTGCAGTTACATGAAATTCATTGAATTAATTGCATCCTTAACTTCGACTGATTAACCTCAAGTGAAACCTAAATAATAAAGATCTACAAGATGCCAATATCCAACATAATTGAAAATTGGTTGTAACCGTTTCAACATAACTTTTATAATATATTGTATTGTATATGTCAATATATTATAAATAACCGGATATGTCAATATAGTATAAATAACATTTCGAATATATTGTGTTGTCTATATAGTATAAATAAGGTTTAGAATATATTGTGCTATCTATAGGAGGATTTAATACGGTGACAAAACTAACGTCCTTTTTATGGTGGCTTTTATCAGATATTTAATCTATCCATAGATGTTTCCATTAACTACCTTTAATGGAAACATCCTTTGCTGATCTCATAGATGTTGAAACGTTACTTGATTGAACTTTTCCATTGATGTTTTGGTAAACATTAAGAGGACTTGGAAGTAATGGAGAAGTTATCTAGTTGTTCACTCCGGTAATAAGCGCCAGTTGTAAGCGCCAGTTAGAAGAGTTAGTTCTCAGTTCATAGTCAGTTGTCTAGTTGTCTTATATGTAGCCGACTCGGGAGAGTCTTTTCCTATATTAGGATTTAATCCGTCTTCGTTTAATAATGAAGAAATGAGCGTAGCCTCACCGTGTTTGTTTGCGTGGTATATTTTATCTTGGTATCAGAGCTGCGGGAGTGAGGTGCGGAGATTCGAGAGGTTCGCAGGTCTCTCCTCTGCTAGGGTGCAGGGGAATACTACTCGGCCTTTCCGCGTAAAATTTTTGAAAAATTCCTGCAGGCGAAGTGAATGGGGGGTGCGAACTGCTCGCAGACAGAGTGTGCGTGGGGTGTGAACAGCTCGTAGCCGAAGTAAATGAGAGGTGCGAGAAACTTTGCTGCGTAAGGTGAGTTTAATTTTTTTTTTGCAAATCGTAAGTTTGCATGCATGCAAATGGAGCGTGGAGTTTGAATCGGAGTTTAATTCCGTGAGTCTAATGTGAATTGAGAGGAAGAGTTTTGAAAATCACGTGAGTTTGAAAATCGCGTGAGTGTTTTTTTTTTAATGAAGTGGATAAGGTTTGTTATTACATGAACTTTGTTTTTTTTAATGAAGCGTGAGGTGGATAAAGAAAGAGTGGATAAGGTATTTGGTTAAAGTGAATCTCTTTTGAAGTTTATTAAAAGAGGATATATGTTAAAGTGGAGGTTTATTAAAGTGAAAGTGAAGTTTATTAAAGTGGATTTTTTAAGTGGTTAATTTTTATAAGAGAGGTGGGTATTGGCGTTTATTACTTTAAAAGTGAATTTTTATTCATAGGGGGAGTTACAAGGTTTTTTTTAAAAAAAAAGTGGAGATTTTTGGATATTAAGTTGCATGCATGCATGCATGATATAAGCTGAGAACAAAGATAGATTGATTCGGATCGGTGGTATCCGAAGACAGAGCGACAAAACGTTGCACATCCTTGGTGATTTTCTTGCAGAGACTAAATTGCAGCGATGGCGAATCCGCTGGCAGAGACCTACCTCAACGAAGCCAACAAGTTAGATGGCTCGAACTTCATTAACTGGAAGTTCAAGATG
>ML781958.1:103421-115959 GCA_009831015.1 Picea engelmannii | reverse complement strand
AATTATCTCACCACAACCAGACCTGATATTTCATATTCTGTGAGTGTGTTAAGTCAGTTCATGGTGAAACCTCATGAAAGCCATTGGAATGCAGCAAAGGCAGTACTCAGGTATCTAAAAGGTACGCTTGATTATGGTATTAAATATATTGATGCATCTGATGTTGAGATTACATGTTATTCAGATTCTGATTGGGCTAGCAATATGGATGATCGAAGATCAACCACTGGATATGCGTTCAGCATTGGATCCGGGGTTGTTTCATGGAGTAGTAAGAAGTATCCTACTGTATCTTTGTCTTCTACCGAAGCAGAATATAAAGCCTTGTGTGCAGCAACTTGTGAAGTTGTTTGGTTAAGAAGACTTCTTCAAGATGTTGGAGAAGAACGAAAGGAACCTACGATGATCAGATGTGACAATCAAAGCTCGATCAATATTGTGAAGAATCCGATCTTTCATGCAAGGACAAAGCATGTTGAAGATCAGTATCATTTTGTTCGAGAAAAGTTGCAGTCAAATGAAATAAATCTTGTGTATTGTAATACTAGTGAAAATACTGCTGATATTTTCACTAAGCCTCTTGGAAAGATTAAGTTTGAACTATTTAGGGAGATGTTAGGTGTAGAAGTCAATCCATTCTCCATTAAGGGGGAGACTTGGAAGTAATGGAGAAGTTATCTAGTTGTTCACTCCAGTAATAAGCGCCAGTTGTAAGCACCAGTTAGAAGACTTAGTTCTCAGTTCATAGTCAGTTGTCTAGTTGTCTTATGGTTTGCATGTAGCCGACTCGGGAGAGTCTTTTCCTATATAAGGATGTAATCCGTCTTCGTTTAATAATGAAGAAGTGAGCGTAGCCTCACCGTGTTTGTTTGCGTGGTATATTTTATCCAGAGGTTCTTATCTCAATTAATTAAATAGTTTTCTCGTTTCTTAGCATTGTGTAAAGCCCAGACTAATCATTTTTATCAAAATCCCTTGTACAAATCATGAATCATACATGTGCACAGTGGACTCTCCTAAACTAAAATGTCAATTATTTAATTCATTTTTCTTTTTTGATAAAATATTTTTTTCTTTCTTATTTAATTTTTGTTGACCTTAAGGGTAAACTTTATGAAATAAAATCATTTCTTAACTATATAATTATATAATTTAAAGTAATTAAATTATTTTTAAAAATGTAACTTAAAATAATTAAATTATTTAAAAAAATATAACTTAAAATATATAATTTAAAGTAATTAAATAATTTTCAAAAATATAACTTAAAATAATTAATTATTTTAAAAAATATAGTTTAAAATAATTGTATTTTTTTTTTTTTTTTTTATGAAAAAAAATAAAATATGAAATATTTTTTTATATTTTTATTTATTTGTAATTTTGATTGGTTAAAAAATATTTAAAATAATTAAATTATTTTAAAAAACATAAATTAAAATAATTAATTTTTTTTGAATTTTTTTATGAAAAATATAAAATATGAAATATTTGTTTATATTCATATCTATAATTTTGATTAGTCAAAAAAATATTGAGAATAGGAAATAAATTAGTTTACTAATTTAAAACTTTCTATGTAAACTAAATTATTTAGAACTTAAAATGAACTCTGTATTGAAAACATTATTGATTTCTTAAACAAGTCAGAAAAGTATTTCATTCCTAAACATCTTATTTTATTCAAACAACTAGATAGGGAATATAATTACAGTGCCTTAAATATATCTAGGTGGAATTAATGTGTTGTACCTTTAAATAGTTCTAATAACAATATTGATATCTAGGTGGAATTAAAGTGTTGTACCTTTAAATAGTTCTAATAACAGTATTGAGTTCCTATACCATTAAAACTTGATATTAAAATTAAACTATTTAATACATAATATTTGTAAATGGACAATTAATTTTGAAATAAAATGTTCAAAATTAATTGAATATGAATTATTTCCACAATTTCAATTAACAAAATAATTTTGAAATATTTTAAAATCTTTTACTTAATTAATTTAGGAGGAAAAAATAAAATAAACAATAACATATTATATTATTTTGTTCACACCCAAGCTATGAAGAATCAAAACCATGAATTAATGGGAACTGCCATCAAATGGAATAGAATCTCTAAGGAATTAGAATATATGGCCGGAAATGGCACTGATTGACTGACTCAATCGATATGGCGACACTCTTGTATTGACTTTTTCAATAATTTTCAATTTCAATTGCATTTTATAGGAAAAACATAAACATAATTTTTTCAATAAATTAAATATACAAATATCTTAATTACTGAGTATATTGTTAAAATATGTTTTAAACTATGTGTCCATGCTCATGAATTCAAACATATACCTAGTTCACTAATTCAAACATACACTTCCGTGTAAAGATATTACCTACACCCATATTCTCTTCGATTGGCACATCATATTAAGGTGATTGGCACATCACATTCTCTTCGATTGCATGATGTGCATCTATTAAGCTACATATATATCCATTGCATATTACCATTGGCAGATACTTGCGGATTCATTGATCTTCTTCTTGTCAAATCATATTTCAGATTGTATAAACTTTATATAGTTTTGAACATTGCAAGTAATTACATTTAAGGACAAGATCTACTTTGGTCTTTATTAAGTGTATGCAGCCACTAAGAGTTTTGAATTCCACAATGCTGTGATTGTTTTATAATAAAACATTAACAATTTAACAATAATTTAGCTTTTATATTAATCTAATAAAAATATAAAATATTAGAATATTTTGAATTTTAATAATAATTTATATAAAAAAAAAATTAGAATATTTATAATTTTAAAAGTAACAGATTTATATAAAAAAGTTGAATCTGTCTAATTATTAATTTAATCATTTTAAAAATTATATTTGTAATAAGTAATTTAATTTAATAATAATTTAAATAAAAATATAAAATATTAGAATATTTTGAATTTTAATAATAATTTATATAAAAAAAAATTAGAATATTTATAATTTGAAAAGTAACAGATTTATATAAAAAAGTTGAATCTGTCTAATTATTAATTTAATCATTTTAATAATTATATTGAAAAAAATAATTATAATTTTTAGTTATAAATATTTTATTAAAATAAATAATTATTTATTTTTAATATTATTATTTATAAATTTTGAAAAAACAATAATTAAATATATGATTAAATTAGAAAACATAAAATTTATCATAATTTTTTATAACACATTTCATTTAAAAAAAGAAAATTTACATAATTAAATGTAAATATATGTGAGTAAATTTAATTATCAACAATTATTTTTTTTGATAATTGAAATAGATTTTTTTTTTTTTGAATGTGGAAAAATTTATCATAAGTAAGATGTTAACGATAGTTAATGCATGATGAGTCCTCATTTCACTCTTATGATATATAAAGTAATAACATTTTTGGCCTGCATCAACCCAAAAATATATCAAGTTTAAATTAATAAATGCTAGGAATGATGAAGTGTCATATTCATATTGCTATAAACAATTGTTGCAAGAGTGTTGGAATAGTTGTTGTAACATATTATGTAAAGTTGTTGAAAAGTGTGACACATTTTTATTATGAATTTTTCATTTTTAGTTCCATTTATATTATAAATCCATAATTGTCACTATGATTTAGTATAGGAAAATAATTTTACCAAGAATTGAAAATATAAGGGGAAAAAAATAGTGTAAAAAGGGGGTTGAGCATGGGGAAAATTTCAAGAAGATTGACTTCATTTTCTCACAAGAAGAAATAGGAAAGAGAAAACACAACAAAGGAGTTAGGAATAGAGGGTAGAATTGTTCCATATTTGTATGAGATGTAATACGTCTATAAACAAATTTCCATTCTAATTAGTAAGGACATTTCACATGTTCGTGTCCATTAATTTATTTATTATTTTTCTTACCTTCTATCAAAAATTTCCTCATGGCATTATTTAACTATTAAATTATGTTATACATTAGTATGTTAGTTTTGTACTATGTAGGTAGCCGCATGTTTTTGTAGGGATTGATTACAGAAACTAGGGTCACTGCATTATGTGGTATCAGAGTTGGTTTAGCTTATGAATTGTGAGAGAAGAATGCCCGGAAGTAAGACCAGTGAATGTTAGTCTGAGTGAGTGCTGCAAGAAAGCTCATAAGGATTCCACCAAGAAGAGTGTAACATCTCTCTCTTGCGAGCACATGTTATCGGCTTATTTTTTTAGGACACGTGCGTGCAAGTAATCTGGTTATAGTACATGGTTATATATTTCGCTTATGGATTTTTATGATAATGTTGATGGTTTTGATTTAATGTTAATTGATATATATGTATTGACAGATAATATTGACAATTTTCCCCTAAGTGTGAGGACATTTCAAAGATTGTGGATGTTGAAGCCATCAATGGACCTCATTGAACTCGGGATTGAGTCAAGGAGTGGATTGTATTGGTTGGAGTATTTCATTTATGCATATGTGACACATGATCGATTATAGTTAAAAATATGTGTTTCCTCTTAAGAGGTCACAAGTTCAAATGCAAAGGGGGGTAGTGTATGTATACCTCCGTAGACATTACTAGTCAAATCATTGGGTGGAGGGGGGTCCCTTGTCCCACAAACAAGGGGGTCTCATACATCAATTTGGTGTGGCTTGGCTGTGACCTTAAAAATAAATTATTAGTATTAGTATCAGTATGATTCTTGCATATGGATCATTCACAATGTTTCATTGATGGATGCAGGGTGACGATTTCTTGCTAATCTAACTCACATAAGAAGTAAAAGGGCCATGCACATAGACTAGATATTGAGGGAGAGGTGTAGTAGTGTCATTGTCACAATCTACTAACACTCTCATCATGGCTCGAATTGTAGGTTAACGATTACTTAGTTTGAAAGTTCCACGATGTCATGAGGGTAGACTAAGAACGTCACTCACAAAGATTTCTAAGGGGTGCGCAATAAAGAAGATTCTTTATTCCTTAGAAGCTCTTATTCTCTCACAAGGTCGCCTGAATGGAGTGTTGACTCCAAGGGTTGGACAACTATCAAAACCAGTGAAAGGAGAGTGGCACCCTTGGACCATTGACTGCATCTTGAAGGGCACATCACGGAAAGAAAACTTGACTGAAAGAATCTAGGTGGCCTAGAAAACCTTGAGTGTATAATTAAACCTATCAAATCATCAAGCATTGTTGCCTTTAATTAATTAATTAGAGATTGAAATTATTAATTATGAATCCCCAAATGAAGTCTAATCCTATTCAACTTTAATCCTAAGTCTAATTTCTTGTAGGAAGCTAACACTAAATTATTAACTAATTTAAATAAACAAAAAAAGCGAATGAAGAAAATCAAGTGAAGATTTAAGAAAAGGTGAAATATATGTAAAGAAATTATAAAGCACATGTGTGCAATAAATATTAAAAGGGAGTTTTTAAATAAGAAAGAAATAAATATGAGAGAATGTGTAAGCATAGAAAGATATCTCTAGTAAACACTAGTCTAACTAAAAGAAGATTCTTATTTTAACTCAATTAAAATGTGAAATTACTTGTACAGCTTAGGGAAAAGATGGCAAGTGTAAGAGGGAGAATAATTCTAAATTATTTAATTAAAAAGTGAATTAAATGTTCAAGTGAAAATGTGTCATTATGGAAACTCCTATAAAAAAAAAAATGGGCAGAAATTTTTGAATGGTTATAGAGAGTTGGGATACCCATCTTTCTCTAGAGGATTTCTGGTTTCGGTGAAGTCTCTAAGGTTAGAAAGCTGAAGTTAGGAAGTTACCAAAAACCATCCCTAGGTCCATCTTCATCGTCGGCTATGGTATTTTATTGAGAATTGTAATGGTACTAAAATTAAAGATGTATAAACTTTCAGAAATTCGGGGAATCCACATTGTTTCGCGTATTTATTTTCTGTAAAATGTAATTAGGAAATTTCCACATTCCTTTGATTGATGCATGTTCATAGTGTTTTCTTGAATCATTTTAATCTTAGTGTAAAACGATTTGCAACTCCAATGTAAATATTCTTCCTTCATAAAGGCGAGGCATGCAAGGAGCATGTGGTCTTAATCTGTATAGGTAGAAACCATTTTGGGACTTGATGTTGTTACCTCAGTTTTGGAAGATGATTGAGCAAGTAAAGATGAAGAAGGAAAGAGTTGGGTCCTTGGGTGACTGTGTCTTCTGCTCGCTTTAATCTGTAACCTGTAGTGTGTAAAGGCTATCATTCTTCGAGGGACGCGGAGATTCATACATTCCTCGATTCATGCGTGCACCAGGGACTGCCTTCTTGGATGGGCCCAACATCACCCCATCTCCAGCCGCAGAATTACCCTACCCATCGTAAGTAACAAGTCCGATATCCATATTGAATTGACCCCCAACTATTACAGAAATTTATCTATTGGGTTTTATAACCTTACTCTTGCTTAGCGATACTAGCCGGCCCTTCTCACTATGGACTAGTTCGTCACGTGTTCGGTATTGGTGGTTGTGGGTGGTTCTAGTAGCTTGGTTCACTCGACCGGTTCATTCCACTATTCCTGCATCTCGAACACTAGTTTTCAGAACATATAACATCTTCTTGAGTCTGATTCCAGTTGAAATGGATTAGCATCTCGACGAACTAAATGGAAGGCCCAAGGTTATAGAGTCGTTGCAATGAGTTGCTCCCAGAATTTAATTTTACATTATTTATTTAAACCATTTTCCCAAAGCGATTTTGGTGTTCGCCCGTGCCCTTGACCTAAATAATTCATCACGGAGGCGTGCAATTACATGTACATTCCAATCCAGCGATAGTAGTCTGTCCCCGCTGCCTCGAAGTGATCCAAACACAGGACGCCACCGCAACATTATTTATGCATTCGTTCTCCCTACCTTCGGGTTCCTTATCCAGATACCCTTCTCTGGTATTCATTTTTCCTTAAACTCAAACACCAACATTGATGGCATAGGCTCAATACTGCCCGACCCTCTTTCCTCGTGGCTTGCGCCTGGTGTTGTGACTTGGCATATGTTGTGTGCGGGTGGCATTATGACTTCAACTTGGTGCTGAGGATGCTCTCGGCTTGATGTATTCGGTGGTCTTCGTTGTAGGGTGGAGTCTCATGACCTAGCCCAAACACTTTTACCCTAGTAATAGATTATCGTTCCTTCCTTCAGATAAATAATTGTATTCTTTGTTTTATGCCTTGTCCTCGGGATTTTCGTGCCACCTTGAAATGCCCCACGTAGAGAGCCTTCCATGAGTTAACCTGCTTAAACAAACAAAAGTCCACTTGACAATTGATTACTAAGTATGAAACGATTGTGGTTTTTTCCAATTCTTTAAAATGGATACTTATAGTAATTGCTTCCCTTTTGTATTATATTGAATTTCCCTTCCTCTAATCCCTTTCAAATGGACATCTAATACTTACAAATGGATACGCAGGTGACCTAAGAAATCCTTTTTACTTAGTTAACCATTGAATCTATTAAATCTTCTTAAGAACATGTAATGCACCACCGTTTTAATTACCATGATGCCATGTTATTGACATCCTATACAAGAGTGAATGATGTAATAACTCATCCCCACGTATACATGGACTAAGAGGATTATCATTACCTACATTAAGGATTAGATATTAAAATCTATACAAGAGTGAATGATGTAATAACTCATCCCCATGTATACATGGACTAAGAGGATTATCATTACCTACATTAAGGATTAGATATTAAAATCTTGTATTGAATAATCTTTAGTAATAACTTCCACAATAAGCTAATTATACTCCTTTAGTTATCATATAAACGGGGAGAAGATTTCATTACAAAAATAACTTTTGATATTTTATAATTATGGGATATAATAAATAAATGGGTATAAGTGCAAGTCTTAGATATGGCTGATTCTAATTATAATTTTTTATCTTGATTTTAAGTTAGTAAGCATAAACTCTAGGATCGATTATTTTACTTAACGAGATTTATGTTGAGTATCCAAAGTCACCTCCACAATATGGTTAGTGATAGTCCAGATTGTGCTAATCATTGAAAGACTTCAACCGAGGCCTTAATATTGATCCTCACCATTCCTTCCATCTACATTTGCAAATGCATTTATCTTTTTATTGCTAAGGGAAACTATTTTTTTATGTTGTCATTTAATTTTTAGGCGATGTTGATGTATGATTGATTGCATAATTTGATTATATTGTGCCATTTAAAAATGTTGATTCCTGATTGATTGAGTAATTATAAGACTCGCGTTCCTTAAAATTAATGTGATGTATGGTGGGTTATGTAATTATCTTACTTTTGCACCATGGAAATAAAATTGATGATTACTCTTGCGCCATGAATTTAATGTGATGTAGGATTGGTTTTGTGATTAGATTACTTGTGCCATGAAGATCAAATTGATGATTACTTTTGCACCATGAAAATAAAGTTGACGATTACTCTTGCCCCATTAATTATGTTGATGTACGATTGTTTTAGAAATTTGTTTACTCTTGCACCATTAAATAGAGTTTATGTATGATTGTTAGTAGTTATATTTATCTTTTGCGATGTAATAATGTTGATGTTTGACACATAATCTAGATTGGAGTTATGAGTTGTGATTGATTAAGGGATTTAGACGCCTCCTTCTTCCTTAGAACAGTCGCCAGCCCTAAGACCTTAAGTGGTAAAAATCAATTGAATGAATCCTGGGCTTCAGCATTGCTTATGTGTCCTAGAGGTCCTAACCATGCATGGTAGGTTGGGCGGGTAGTTATTTATATTAAGTGACATGGTTGATCATTTTTATATTTGGCTTTACTTGATTGTGATGAGTTGAATTGCATTTCTATTTATGTTTATGTGATGATGCAGTGATTGTGGCATTATTAGTCATGATGATGTGTTGCTTTCCATGCTATCGTTTATGGGTGTCGATTCTATCATCCTAATGTCAACAATTTTTTTTTACCTATTGTAGTTGGTTTTGTTGTCATAATTCAGGGGTCGTTACAAAGAGTAGGAGAAACACGAGGGGATGCTAGAGATCTAGTGGAATTACAATGGGGAATTGAAGAACTAGGAACCATAATGTATGGAGATGTTGAAACAAATTTGGAATCTTAATATCATCCTAAAGAAGAAGATCGAATTCTTGAGGAAGCAGACATAACAGCTCGTTTAATATATTTTCTCAAAGATATAGGCAGTGCAAGAATTCATGTTTCATACTTTGACGGTAGTTTGAAGGTAGATAATATCATTGATTTGATAGGAGATCTCGAATGATATTTTTAGTATGGAAATATTGAAGATCTTAATGAGGTTCCCTTTTCCATTACAAATTTGAAATCTCATGCTACATTATGGTGGGATATACTACATAAAGATAGAGTAGATGACCGACGTGGAAATATTAAAACATGGACAAAGATGTTGAACAAAATTAAAGAGAACTTTTACTTGTCGATTGCCAGTAGAATTTGTGCAAGCAGGTGAAAAACTTAAGGTAGAAGGAAACATTTCTTCACGAATATACAAACGTGTTTTTTGAAATATCCCTTCGATCAAAGGAAAAGGAACCAAAATACCAAATATTTGCAACATATGTGAATGGGTTGAAGTACCATATTTGGGATGAGATGAGTACAAATTAATTTTGTAATGCAAATGAAGCCTATCAATTTTATTTGAAGGTGGAAGAAAATATCAATATAAGATTTCGAGAGAAGTTCCAGGGAAAAATAATTAGAGGCAGAGGAAAAAAAAGTGATGCTAAAGATAGTGAAAAGGAGGATCAAGCAACCGACAATCAGAATGTAAGAGGAGGAAGAAGTGTGAGTATTGGTTGAGTTTTGGTCAAGGTAATTATGTAATTACATGTTATAGATGTGGAGTAGAGAAGCAAAAAGAACTAGAATGTTGGGAGAGACAAAATGGTACAAGAAGAACTGAGGCTAGGACACAAGTTACCCAAGTGGATGAGACAATAGTTACTAGTTGTAATGTTGAAGTACTTCGATAAGACAGGAGAAAACCTTATATTTTTAATATCGTTACTCAATAGTAACCAAGACAATAGAAGAGTCTTAATAGAGAAAGAAAATGTTCAAAACTAAATGGAAAATACACAATAAGTATTGCCATGTTGTTAGAGATGGAAGAAGTACATAAAACTTAGTATCCAAAAACATAATAGAGAAATTAAAGTTGAAGATAATTCCAAATCCAAATCCAAATCCATACAAGGTTTAATGGTTGAAAAGAGGACAACATGTGACTCTAATTGAGAAATTCTTATTGAGTTTTCATATTGAAAAGTTTATTGAGCAAGTATTATGTGACATAGTAGAGACAGATGATTCTCACGTACTACTGAGAATACCATGTATTTTTTATAGAAACATTTTCCATAATCAGAAGAAGAATAAGTTTATGAATTTTTAAAGGATGGAAAGTGATACAAATTGGAGCCAATGGTGGAGATTGAGCTGAGTGGTAATGATAGAAAAGCATAATGACTACATAAATATTTGCAACAAAAAATGCATTATGTTGTGTTAAACTAAGGAGTTCTTGAGAGAAAAGAAGAAGAATCATTTATGTTTGGCCTCAATATCGAGAGAAGTTTTGGAGGATGAAAAGGTGAGCCTTGTGCCATTGTAAATTCAACCTTTGTTGAGTGATTTTAAGGATATTGTTGGAGATAAATTACCAATAGGTTTACCTCTCATGAGGAGCATATCACATAATATTCATTTGATCCCGGGATTAAGTCTACCAAATAAATATCCTTATCAGATGACTCCAACAAAGAATAAGTAAATAAGATAGAGGAATGATCAGAGTGATTTTGAGTCCATGTGTGGTAACTATAGTTTTGACACCCAAGAAAGGAGGTGAATGAATAACGTGTGATGATTCATGAGTTACTAACAAGATTACTATCAAGTACATATTTTCTTTACCAAGGATGGATGACCTCATGTATTGTTTGATTGGGTCCAAGTATTTTTAAAAGACTTATTTGAAGAGTGGTTACCATCATATTTGGATAATTGAAGGTGTTGAATGGAAGAAAACATTCAAGACAAATATTAGTTTATTTGAGTGGTCAGTTATGCCATTTGGACTAACTAATGCACCCAATACATTCATGAGAGTTATGAATGAAGTTTTGAAACCATTTTTTGGTATTTTTTTTGTTGTGTACTTATATGACATTCTGTTTTTTAGTAAGACCTAAGAAGAACACCTAGAGCATGTGAGAAATGTGGTTAAGTGGTTGAAAGAAGAGAATTTGTTGATCAATTTGAAGAAATGTATATTTCTAAAGAAAGAGTTAGTATACTTGGGATTTTTGATTTCCAAAGAAGGTTTGAATTTAGATACTGAAAATGTTAAGGTTATTTTGGAATTTCCCACACCTTAATGTACATTTAATGTAAGAAGTTTCCATGACTTGGAAAAATTCTATAGGATGTTTATCATAAAATTCTTATTGAATGAATGAAAAAGGAGAATTTTAAGTGAACAATAGAAACCATGAAGTAATTTGAATATTTGAAGAAAAAGGTAATTGAACAACCATTTTTAGCACTTCCATATTTGAATAAAATATTTCAAGTGGACTACGATGAATGTGTAACATCCTGCTCTGGCGCATTGAGTGAACTTATTCTTTGAGGACACTTGCTACCAACTGATCCAAATTTTTATGATAATAAAACATTTGATTTTGATTATGAGGCGTTATGGGTCGATGACATGGTTTAATTTCATTAACATAGACAAGTGCTATTGACTCAGTTTTTCTGAGTGTGTAGGATTTTGGACCTCGAGGATGGAGAGGCATCAATGAAACCCCTTGGACTCCAGATTGAGTCAAGGAGTGTACCATTGGGGTTTGATTGTTTTATTGTGATATTAGTGCATCTCATTAGATGATATGATATGTATATATTCTGACATGATTTGTTGATGATGCAGGCTGACGATAGCTTTTCGACTAGACTCACATGTGGAGTAAAGGGGTCATGCACGACTAATAGACATGTTGAGGGAGAGGTGTGGAAAACAACCCTGCCACAACCTACTGGCACTCCCATCGTGGATTGAACTGTAGATTAACGTTTACCTAGTTCGAGAGGAACCACGATGTCGTGAGGGTAGACTTTGACAGTTGCTCACGATGATTCTAAGGGGTGCACAATAAGGTGGGGACCTTATTCCTTAGAGGCCCTTAGTCTCCCACAAGTTCAGCTGGCGGAGTATTAACTCCAGGGGTTATTGATGTCTACCGAGTCAGTCAAGAGGCGAGTGGCACCCTTGGAGCATGTGGTGCATCCTGAAGGGTACGTCACACAAGAAAAAAATTTAAAGAGACGAGTGGCACCCTTGGAGCACGTAGTGAGTCCTGAAGGGCACATCGCGCAAGGCAACAAATGAGCCAAGTGGCACCCTTGGAGCACCTAGTGTGTCCTGAAGGGCATGATGCGTGGTTATTGATAAATGAATGA
>ML781958.1:93291-103374 GCA_009831015.1 Picea engelmannii | reverse complement strand
ATTTCCCTAATAAAATGTCGCCCATCATGAAAATTAAGGTCTAGGTATAAATCATGCTAATGGTAAAATTTTGTCATTTTTATAAAAAAAGAATGTTGGAATAAAATTAAAAAAAAATAAAATAATTGTTTTATTATTTTTGATAATATAAAATATACTAATTAAATTAAAAAAGGGAAAAAGTGGAACATAAGTGAAAAAGCGGAAAGTCAAACTTAGTAAAGTATCTACCATTTAAGAGCTTTCTGATTTAAACTGATCTAGCAATTTAATAATAGGGAAAGCTATTAAAACCTATAAGAGAATTTAGGGACACCTAGGAGTGATTCTAGGAGTAACTTTAGGTGGGTGAGGGAAATAAAGATAATTAATTAATTAAAGAAAATAATTTATGGAGGAATGATGGGGATGGGTGACACTTGTACGGGGAGGAATTTTTAGGAACTAAATTTTAAAAACTTAATTAAATGAGATTTTAGGAATGTAAGGAACCAAAAAACTCTATATAATGAAGGGAGGAGATGGAGGTAAGGGGGGATCTATTTTGTGTGACGTTACGCTGCATAAATATCCACTGGACTAACTTAACTTGTGGGAGTTGGGATACCCAGCTCGGTGAGGAGTGGTAGCTCGGCCTTGCGAGGCAAGCTGGGAGCTAGTCGAAATCTCTGGATAGTGAGTGTGTGGCCCCTTTGTGGCTCGGGGGGCTAAGGGGGAGGAAGAGTAACCCTAGCATTGGCTAGGAGGCACCGATGAAGTCTTGTCAGTTAGCACGTGGTAGTTGTATGGATCACGCGAGACGTCCACTTAGAGCGGGAGATCAGGGAATGGTATGCTTTCCTCATTGTAGGGTAGATCATTGTAGGATTTATGATTTGTATCTGCATTTTTATTTTCGGTATGTAACCTGCTTGTCTAGATTCATGACTAAAATTTTTAAAGTCCTAGCTGATTCATTGATTAGCTTCCCATGACTTTCGTTCTCCCGCATGTCGTGACCACCCAGTGGTGTTGATTGTGATCCTATTGGTTTTTTTCCCTTCGTCCCTTGCTCATCAGTCCTTGAATGAGCAGTCGGCCAGGAGCCTAATCTATGGTCGTCGTTTCAGCGTTAATAGACCTATGGATCTCAATACTCTACTTTTTTGTGCATGGATGATGAGCGAAGGCCATTCCTACCAGTCGTCTTCCCCTTTTGTTCTCGGTTGATTGGTGATCTATGCATCTTCTTGGATTGACCATCTCTGCAATGGCTTGGGACAAGTTTCCATTCATTTTAAATTTCTTAAAATTAGGTATAAACTATGTGATGAATGTGATTTTCCATACGGATGCTTACATCTTACCCAACGATTCTGTATTTATATAAGAGTTTTCGATTAAAAGAGTTTCTGTGTATTCCCTTTTCATCCAACGATTAGCGGTGTGTTTAATTCTTATTAAATGATTGTTGTTCACTGTATTTTCATTCAATGGATGTTGTATGTCATACTCCTTTGCTTACTATTAGTTGATCAATGTCATAACTTAAAGATAGAATAATTTTAAGTTGATCTTGAGTGAATTATTTCGATCAAATTTTTTCTGAAATTATTGTTAAACACAGGCGTGAATGAATTGAATTCTTTAAACAGTTTAAATTAACATGAAGGGTTTAATTTTGTAGATCACTTAGATTGTCGTACCAGTATTGAATTCATTGTTCATTAATTTCTCTTACAGTATGGTTCAATTAACGAGGAACCGCGTAAATATTTGGATCCATGTTTTTGTTTATGCTGAATGCTCTCCATGAATTGAGGTATAATCCTTGATGAAAGGCATGGCCCTATAACCCTTGTCGGATAGTATTTCGCTGTGTATGTTTGCAGAGTAACTACTCATTGTGCACACTTCCTTGTCAAATGGATGCGGTTTAAATGTTTTAGAGCAGCTAGCTAATCGAACGCCCTTCATCAAACAATCAATGTGCCAAATTCCTCCTTCATGTTAACTCACGCAGGTTTGTGTGCACTTAGCATCCCAGCGTGGCACTACCAGTCACTTTATCCATCCGGATTGACTGAAATTCCTCCTTACCATGGTTTATGGCTGGTTGAATTTCGTTTGTTGTTACATAGATTATTATTTTTTATTTACACAAAATATTTTAATTACACAGATCACTTATTACACGGATTGCATGGATTATTTTATCACACCGGTTTTTATTTTTACACAGAATTTATTACCACGAAATGTTATTAAATATGACTGTGATTACTGCCTTAAAGTCTATGACGTGCCTTTATCCTATAGCTTGCATTTTGCTGATATGTGGTACCACATTTTTCCTTTAAAACTCTGACTACGCTTTCTTGTGTTTCACCACGATTTTTCATTAAGATTCTGACTGTGTTTTGATTTTAATGACACCAAATTTTCCCTTTTCAGATGACTGAGATTTTCCCTCTTAAAATAGCCTAGCGATTTTTCCCTTTGGAAACTACAAGTGTTACCTTATTGCATGGCGTTTTCCATTTAATACCTGTGTGTTCTTTAATTCGATTTCTTTTCTCATCTTATTCAGTGTTTCTTTAAGACTGCAATTCCTTACCTTGCATTCATTGCTTGCGTTCCATTTATTGATGGCGTTAATTTCTCGACAATTTACTTTTTTCTGGTGAGTACGTGCACCAATTTCTAGCTGTCAGCTTTCACCTTTAATAGCAATTCTTTGTCTAATAGTGTAGAGGGATGACTTGTCTTACATAGCATTGATTTAGCATTTTTGTAAATGATAGCTTCTCCTTTAAACAACTTGCATTCAGTACAAAATTAAAATTGATGGGACAGCCCTTATGCTGAATAGAGTGCCTTAAATTAACTTAGCCCATACTTGTCATTTAACCTTAGTATTGGTTTTACCCAACTTGTTAGCTAAGAAGGTAATTATTTCTTATAATATTAGTAATCGCTTATTTAAGGTGGCTAAATTGACTGCATTTAGAGTTAATTTAGAGGGTACATTGATCAACAATTTATCTTTAAAACTGCTCCATTTGATTGCATTTAATGTTAAAATGGACGATGCTTTAAGGACTGATTGTAAATTAATTTGTCAACTAGTGGGATAATTGCAGCTCGTGCCTTATTTGTTAATGTCATCGGTGAGGTAAATTGCTAAACTAGATGGTGTTTAGCGATAAATTTAGGCTTTGCCTCTTTAGAACATAATTAATGTCAATTAGATCTAGTTCATGTGGTTGTGTTATGTAGTGTTATTCTCCCCACCTAGGTTCTATTCTCATTCATGACATGTTGAGCTGTGATTGTTGTTCTCATCCTATTTTTAAAAAAATAAAAATTAAGCTTCGCTTGTAGCCGCAACAATTGGGGTCATTACAAAAAGTGGTTCAACAATTGGAGACATTTTGAGCCCAGAAGGAAGATCTATTGCATTCTTGTGAGAGAAATTAAATAACACTAAAAATAAGTACTTTGTCTATGATAAAGAGTTTTATCCTATTGTACAAGTGTTGAAGAAAACACGACATTACGTGCTGCCAAAGGAGTTTGTCTTATCGATTGATCATAATGATTTGTAGTACATCAATAATCAAAGCAAGTTAAATCAAAAGCATTCCAGATGGATAGATTTTTTACAGAATTACTCATTGGTTTTGAACCACATGTCTGAAAGGTAAAATAGAGTTGCAGATGGATTGAGTTGAAGGATAATGTTGTTGAATACTTTGTGAGTGGAATTTGTTAGCTTGGAATGTATCAAATAATTGTATGGAGAATATGTTGATTTTTGAAAGGCTTAAATAACGTTCAAAGATCCTTAGAGAATTTATAGAACACAATATTTGGATTTTCATCTTCAAGAAGGTTTCTTATTCAAGATCCAGTTTTTTTTATTCCAAAAACCTCATTACAGATGAATCTTATTAGAGAGTTTCATAGAAGAGGTTTAGGTGGACATTTTGGTGCTAATAATACCATGGAATTTATGAGAAAAAGATACTTTTGACCTAGCATTAACACAGATGTTAAGAAGTTTGTTGAGTGTTGTAGAATGTTTTAACAAATTCCAAAGGAGTGAGTCAAAACACAGGATTTTACACACCACTACTAGTACCTGAGATACCATGCAAACATATAAGTATGAACTTTGTTTTGGGAATTCCTAGAACATAGAGAGGTCATGAATATGTCACGATTGTAGTGGACATATTTTCAAAGAATGTCCATTTCATACCATGTAATGGAACCATTGATGCTACTCAAGTTGTTGTTTTATTTTTCAAAGAGATTTTGAGATTACATGGGATTCTAAGAGGTATCACTTTGAAATATGATATTTCATGGACATTGTTTTATGATACTTTGGAAAAAGATGGGTTCCAAATTGTTGTACACTTCTTCATATCATTCTCAAATGGATGTACACACCAAGGTAGTCAACTAAGTTCTTTTCAATTTGTTAAGGATTTTGAGTGGGGAAAAGCTAGGACAATGAAATTTGATATTAGTGTAGGATGAATTTTCTTATAATAATTCTATTAATAGATTTGTAGGAAATGGTACATTTTAGACTGTTTATGCGAAGTAACTAAAAGGAGTTGTTGATTTGGTTAAATTTCCCAATGTCGATGACAAAAGGATTGTTCATGCAAGAAGATTTTCGTATAGCATGCAGGTAATGCATAAGAGGGTTAAAATAAAGCTACAACAGAGCAATGCCAAGTATAAAGAAGGAGAAAATATGCAAACAAGACAAAATAAATTGAAGAAGAAGATCTTGTAATGGAACACTTGAAGGAAATGTTGTCGGGAGGTACGTATAGTAATCTTAAATACAAGAAAATTGGTCCATGCATAATTTTGACAAAGATTTTTGATAATGCATACAAGCTAGAATTAGAAAAAGATTATGACATTTCTACAATATTCTATGTTGATGACTTGCATAAAATTCATGAGGGAGATGAGAATTATGATGAAGATCCCATGGTCGAATGGAAGAAACAACTGCATATTAAATTATCAAATTAATTGGAACAAGTTTTGGGGAAGAGGATTTGCAAGAAGATTTAGAATAAACAATATTTTGAAGATTTAGTCAAGTGGAGAAAAAGGGGTTCTAAAGATGCATTGTGGGTTTTTTAAAACGATTTGGAACTCCTACAAAGATCTTCATCATATGTTATATATACAATTTCATCCACATGTGTTGGAGCTCATGTTTTTCTTACCAAGCATGTCTAATCCCTAATCATCTTTGGCCTCAAGAAATATGCATCAACCAAAAACTATTCCAAGTTTAAATTAATAAATTCTAGGAACAAATAAGTGTCAAATTACTACTATTGCAACATGTTTTTGTTGTTTTTTAAACAATTATTACAATACTATTAGAATAGTTGTTACAACAATGTGCTAGAATAGTTTTGGAATAGTTGTTACAACAATGTGCTAGAATAGTTGTTGCAACAAATGTTGTAACATTTCTACAATATGCGCAAGACGAATTTTAAGTACAGATTTAGCATTTTTAACTCCACTTATATGATAAAGTGCATGTTACAAGTGGAAATATGATTTAGTATGGAAAAATGAATTTTTTAAGTCCCCACATTGGTTAAATATTGTTAAATTAATAATTAGAAAACAATTTTGAAAGATTTGGTCGTGTAACCACCCAAGAAGAGAAGAACGAGAAATGATTGAGGAGGAAGTTGAAGAGACTAAACAATTCAACTTCCAAGAAATAAAAAGATAAAGGGGGAAATAAAACAGTGTAAAAGGGGGTTCAACATGGAGAAATTTTTTCAACAAAATTGATTTCATTTCCGCGCAAGAAGAAGCAAGAAAGAGAAAACACAACAAGTATGAGATGTAATAAGTCTATAAACACACTTTTGTTCTTATTAATAAAGACATTTCTTGTTCCGGTCCATTGGTTTATTTCTGATTTTTCGTTTTTTTAAGAATTTTTCTCATGGCATTCTTTAACTATTAATTTATGTTATATATTGGTATGTTGTGAGTTATGTACTATGTGAGAAGCTACCTGGTTTTTTAAGGAATTGCAAAAACTAAGGTGACTCCATAAAATACCTTTTGATCTTGATGTAAATCATAAAATTATTTATGATTGGCTAAGAATCTATCATCACTAAGATTGTTTAACATTAATCTCATACATAAAACAAAATATTACATGTATTATATTTTAACCACATCTATTAAATTATCAACCTATTTAATTGTAATTATATGTTATGATATGTAATTCCTTGATGTGACAAAGGATAACAGATCATTCCTACTCGTTAGACTTGAGAAGATTTATATTCATCTCCTGATATCAAAGGATTTGTCTTCCATTGGTAAGTTCATTATCCCTTACTAGGCTTCAATCTCCCACCATCACTCTAAGACATGCAAGAGTATCACAAGTTTTTGTTTATTGATATATGTTACGAAAGATAACCAATTAACCATATTTGTGGGAAAATATAGTATTGATGTTTTATAATTTTAACTTCACTCGCAACAAAATTAATAAAAAATTTAAGGTGATAAGTGCATTCTTAAAGAAATCTTTCGTTGTCATATGGAAATTATATACTAGCACAGCCACAATTGTGGCTGATGAACGTCTATAAATAATTTAGATCGTTTGTAAGAATAGGCTTCCAAAATTGTGCCATTTAATTTAACACGAGTCTATTCAAATTAATTTATAAAATAATAATATAATGCCAATAAAATTGTACATTAAAATAAATCTAAGTCACACATTTGAGCCTTATATTTTTGGGTAAACGGTGCAACCGTTCCTACGGACCAGTTAACAAAGCTACACAGTAGATCTTCAAAACAATCATCAAGGAAAATATAAATATAATGTATTAAAGGATATCAAAGATTCATATCAACTCAACGCATATGGTTTTATGTATTGAGAATAAATGCCATGTATTCAAGGATATCATAGATCCACATCAAGTAAATGGGTTTTATGTACTCACAATAATTTCATGATTTGTCAGAATGGTGCACGTCGACGGGTTTGTTAACAAAGTTACAATATTTTCGTGATATATATATGCGCTTTTTTCTTAAATTTTTTTGTCAATGGTACATGTACTACGCTAGTACATGTTCAAATAATCATCAACAACTATATAAATACTAGAATATAAATACCTTGTATTCGAGGATGTCATAGATTCACATCAACTCGGTAGGTTACATTGAATAGTTAAGTGCTAAATTACAAGAGTCAAATAACATCTAATAATAAATCAATAATCATACATTAACAATGTATATATTTCAAAATCAAATAATTTTATTTTACTACTGGAAATTAACGACATAGAAAGGTGAAAAAAGAAAACCTGAAATATGAATTGTTGTGAAAGGATAAAAAATCTGTTCATTCTCTTCACCGATGAAAAATAAACATTCTCGTGCAAAGGAAAATTTGAAACCTTCTTTTGTTGTTTAGAAACTACACGTCCACTCTCATTAAAGGTTTGAAGGTCTACAAATCTTGAATTAGGGTTCTTTCACTTCACCAAGGAAAACTTAAAATTCTCATGCAGAGACATATCTAAAACCTCTTTTTGTCCATTAGCAACTACACTGAGGCCCTTATCACATGTTTCAAGGTCTATAATGGGCATCCTTTTGTATGTGACAAAATGAGAAACAATGCAAGCAAGAAAACAAAGTAGACAGATCCAGAACGAGAATGTGTAGAGTTTAGAATCATGTTAAGGGAAAACAATTGAGGTAAATAAGCTCAATAAAATCAGGAAGATCAAGAGCCTAACAAGAGTCCTAACGTTTGACACGACTAACAATGTATAGTCACTACTACGTTGAGGTTTACAACTAACCCTTCCTCTTAAAATAAATGTTTATAGACATCAACAATGATATTGGTTCTGTTATTTTTGTTCTTTCTGAGAGAAGTTACCATCATCATCATATATTAACTAGTCAGTCCATTTCAAATCTGCATCAACATTATCTACTGCTTCAGTTGCTTCGGTAGCTTGAATGCTACTATCATCAAAACTTCTTTCAAGCATTGCTTCTGTAGTTACCAAATCATCCACTTGGTTCTAAATGCCAAGTAGGCTTCCTCTTCCAAACATCAATTCATAATTTTTCTTCTTCTCTTCCATTATTTGAAGGAACTCATCATAAGATATATTATCATCATCAAGTTCAGTTTCAATATTTCTTACCTCTCTTTCAAAGAGGCCAATTTCTGCACAATGTTCATCAAATATCATTGATGTTGATCTTGTATTGATGCTCTACCTCACACACATATGCACCTATTTTATTTTCTTCTGGTAGCTCTTCTTCAGAAACATATGCTTCTTCTAGAGTGGAAACATTAAAAAAATGGTTTATCCCTCTTCCACTAGACTCTATTTCCACAATACTCCAAAATTATTTCAAATATGTTGTTGTTGCAACCTTGTGAAACATACTGTCATCCAAGGCTTGTTGGATGAGATGCAATGCTACTGCATCCCTTTCCTAATCGTGTAGACTATGATAACAATCTAAAAGAAACAAAAAAAAAAAACATTCTAATAAAACAACATTCCAAATTATTACCATTATACTCTGGCAGTAACAGTAGATTCATGCTCATGTTGTTCCAAATATCATCAATTTTCCTCTGATCTTCTTCCCATGTGGGCTCCTCGTGTATGACTAAAACCTCTTCATTTATCTTTGCGAAATATGTTTCCATTTCTTTGTTTTTCTCTTTCCGTATATGTTTGAAATCTCTTCATGATTTCTTGAGTTGTCTTTACTGACCCATGACAACGTTTCTTGGTTGTTCATTCACCAATTCAATCACACTTGTGGATCAACTACTCTATCTCGTCATAGTGATACCCCTTGATGCAAATAGATAATGAAATTCAGGGTCTAGCCTCTTTTAAAAAATAGATCTACATGAAATTTCTTGTTTCCTAGTATGGATCTTATTGCATATGATTATCTGAGAACAAGATATTTCAGAGAAAGAACTCTGACCTAGGTTCTTCATGGACTGTAACGCTTTAATGGTGAAATCGAGCTATATGATTTTACTTATATTTGATCTTATTTATTTTTAATGAAAATAAATATTCATGTTAAATCCTCATATGACCAAGGGTTGAGAAGCAAGTGCTACAAAAAAAAAAGTACTACCTCAGGATATCTTCCTTCCTTACCTCTCAATTCCTTTGAACTTGCAAACCTTTGAACAAGGTGAAGGGATCGATGGTCTTAATTACCCATCGAGATATACAACTCAGAATTACTTCGGGACTTTTGGCATTCAAATATCAACGGTCTTTAGATCTGAGAAAATGAACAACCAAGATTTGTTTCAGGACTCCGACCTTTCGGAGTTTTCTCCTCCTAAAATTCACTAACCTCTAGAGTGTTGAATCTTCGAAGTGCAAGATCAGCCTCCACATGTCCTATCGATTGGATGACCGAGATGTAATTCAGACTTTGGGCCTTTGGGAGTT
The DNA here is from genome assembly GCA_009831015.1 of Picea engelmannii. NCBI lineage: Eukaryota > Viridiplantae > Streptophyta > Pinopsida > Pinales > Pinaceae > Picea > Picea engelmannii. The sequence continues at coordinate 93,826 of ML781958.1, read as the reverse complement.
CACACAACACAACACTGTTTTTTCCCTGAACCCCGAACTAGTGAAGTGGCATATCCTTCTTCCACGTGTCCAACGAGATCAAGGGATGAGATTTAAATTGAAATCCTAGGCTTCGGGAGTTTCGATATGCACAACACCACAAGTGTTAAGCTTCGAGAGTGTCATATCTGTCAAAAAGTGTCCACAACCTTCAACGGTTCATATCTTCTTCGGCTCCGACGGATTCTTCACTACATAAACCCTCATGATTGTTAAAACATAGTTACTAACTTAATGAAAACTCTCCAGAGTTCTCTTTTTTTGGGGGGTCCAATTTTTTACCTCATTTTTAAAAATGGTGCTACTGGTAGAACCCCCTCTCTGTTTTTAGATGATTTTTGATATTTTCAATTTTTCGATCCCCATTGTTTCCCCATTGTTTTTTTAAATGCTCATTTTTCATCTATTTTCAATTCTCTCTCTCTCTCTCTCTCTCTCTCTCTCTCTCTCTCTCTCTCTCTCTCTCTATATATATATATATATATATATATATATT
>ML781958.1:50821-80514 GCA_009831015.1 Picea engelmannii | reverse complement strand
AGTCATCTAGTGGGGCACCCCATTCAGTGGGAAACTCAGATCTACGGAGATTGAGAGGGATCTTGGAGATTCAGGCACCTGGGTTATTCTTACCATCACCCGATCTATCAGTTGGCATATTTATTAGGGTGATTGGACACCTTGGGCAGCAGGGATGAGTTATTGAAGGTTTCAGCCTTCTATTGGAGCGTGGCATTCTTCAGCTGGAGAGTTTGGCATTCAGATCTGCTTGTATTGATCTTCATTTCTTATTCATCCTTTGGAGGCATTATGTTGTATTAGGGGGAGAATTTTGTAGCAGCTCTTATCTATTGTATATCTTCTTGTCCATCTGTTGATCATTCCAGATCGACATCTTCATTGTAGCAGGTTTCTCTATTTTATGAATAAAGAAGAATTGAGATGTTTTGGCTTGTCTATCTTATTGCATATGGTTGAGGTATGTTCCATGGTTATCTCTTTCTGTTATTTGCTGCATACACACATATAAACACATCTAAAGGGTGGATCAACAAAGTGTTTGACGAAATACCTCACTCAGAAAAAGTTTTAAAAAGACACCAAAACAATGATGATCCTTGCATAATGGCTTGGGATCATTACATTGACTATGTCGACCTTCATTCCCTTCTAGAAGAATAAGTGTTTAAGGTCTGTCCTCATCTTCGTGACTCCCAAGTGAGCCATGTACACTGCTCTATGAGCCTCTCTTAGGATCAACATCCTCAACTCGTCGTGGGCAGTATGTAGATCCGATTTTTAAACCTAAATAATCCATTGCTATCAAATGAAAATCCTTCAAATCATGGTACCATCATTGTGTTTTGTCCGATAAAACCCTCGACATATTTGTACCAGTCATAATTACTTTTTAAAGTTAGAATCTTTTCACGTAGATTCGTTTGAAGAGGCACCGCCAAAAATATGCGTGGTCTCCGACTCAAGTCATCTTCTACTCGGTTCACTGTTCCTTTTATGTAAGTAATCTCAAAGTTGTACTCGCTAAGAAATTTTTACCAACGTCGTTGATACGCGTTCAGGTCTCTTTGCATAAAAATGTGTTGTAGTCCACAATGGTCAGTCTTTAGTTCAACTTTTCATCCAAAAAGGTGGTGTCTCCAAACCTTCAAGGCATATACGATGGCTAACAAATCTAAATCATGTGTCATGTAGTTCTCCTCATGCCTTCTCAGTTTCCTCGAGATGTAAGCGATCACTCATTTATCTTGCATCAAGACCCCACCTAAGCCTTCCTTGGATGTGTCAGTGCATACCAAGAAGTCCGTATCCATGTCAGGGACCTTTAGTATAGGTGTTGTTGTCAACAACTCCTTGAGCCTCTAAAATGCTTCTGGACATTTCTCGGTCCAAAGAAACTTCTTATTTTTCTTCTGCAATTCTGTGATCGGATTTGCTATCTTCGAAAATATCTCGATGAACTATCGATAGTATCCTGCTAAACCCATGAAGCTACAAAATTTCGGGACATTCGTTGGCACATGTCATTCCATGATAGCCTCGACCTTAGCTGGATCCACAAAGATGCCTTCGTCGGAGATGAAATGCCCAAAGTAGTGAATCTTCGATTGATAGAAAGAGAATTTGTACAACTTCCCATATAATTTGTTCTCTCGCAGACACTGTAGTACCAAGTGCAAGTGCTCACGATGCTCCTTCGTCATCCGAGGGTAAATCAAAATATCGTCAATGAATACTTGGATGAACTTGTCCAAGTACTCGTGGAACACCCCGTTCATCAAATTCATAAATACCCCTAGGGCAGTTGTTAGTCCAAATGGTAAAATAGTAAACTCGTAATGTCCAAACCTCATTTTAAAGGCGTTCTTAGGGACGTCATCCTCCTTGATCCGTAACTGGTGATACCCTGATCGCAAATCCATCTTGCAAAACACCATCGCGCCATTCATTTGATTGAACAGATCATCAATTCTCAGCAATGGATATTGATCCTTGATCCTAGCCTTGTTCAGTTGATGCTAGTTAATGCAGAGCCTCCCCGAACCATCCTTCTTTTGTATGAAAATAACAGGCTCACCGCACATCAAAATGCTTGGACGTAGCTCCAACAACTCCTTCAGTTGCATTTTCAACTTTTGTAACTCTAGGGTAGACATCCGATAAGGAATTCTTGCGATCAGTTCAGTCCCTAGTTTTAGGTCTATGATAAACTCCAAATCCCTCTTCGGAGGCATCCCAGGTAACTCCTCCAGAAATATGTCCACAAACTCTCTCACCACCAGAAGGTGTTCTAAACCTTCCACTACTCCCTTCTCATTTAACGTAAGTATCACATAAAGCTTGCACCCCTTGCACATGCTCTTCAAAAGTTGCAAGGAAGATATGAACGTCATGGAAAATCCCTGTTTCCGGCCTACAATCACCCATCTTTGTCCCTTGTCATCGACCAAGATCAATTGTTTCGTCTTACAGTTGAGTATTGTCTCATGCGATTCCAACCAGTCCATACCAATCACAATATCATAATATCCTAAGATCGTGACGTACAGGTTGGCCCTTGTGGAAAACTCCCCCAGGTTAAGGATACAACTCGTAACCTTTCCTCCAACATTTTGTTTGGCTCCCTAACCCATCTCTACGAAGATAAACTCATCCTATTCGATTTCCTTTACCCTAATCATTTTTAGTGTTGCACTAGAAATGAAACTCTTAGTCACAGTGGGATCTATCAAAATACTAAGGGTTTGGTCAATGACGACACCTGTCATCTCAAGCACAGTCGACTAGTGATCTTCCTGGTGGTTATTCACTGCTACATGAATCCGATGGGACTTGCCCATATCTACCACGGTAGTGGGTCCAGCTGATCCATATGCTCTAGTCCTCTCCACACGGTAGTCGCACTGGTAGTGTGGCTCCCCACATGTCCAAAACCCCTTCTTCAACCAAGTAGTCCTGGTACCCAAAGTAGAAGATGACGGCCCACCGACTTGGAATCCTGGTCTATTCTACTGAATAGGCCTAAACTGCTACTATTGCGGTTGACACTGTTGTTGATGATGTGGTCGCCAATAAGGTGTCCACTGCTAAGGTGTCAGCCGCTGAAAAGTAGTGAAAGTGGATCCCCTCTTGAAGCCACGATATCCCGAAGTATGTATGGCTGGTGTCTGATGCTGCTGTTCTCCAGCTGACACCTGCCCTGCTGGTCTCACTGGAATCCTTGTCTGAACCCTACTGATAAGCTCCTCCTCTGCTATGAGGACCTTCTATACGACATCATGCAAGGTTTGAGGAATCAGAATCTTGACCTTTGCACATATGTTGTCGTTAAGGCCGAACATGAACCTATTGACCTTAAGTTTCTGAGTGTTAAGGTGCGTAGCATACTGGAGAAACTCCATAAAACATGCCTCGTACTCAGGTACTGTACGACCTCCTTGTCATAAGGCATTGAACTCATTGAGCTTAGGATCAATGAATTCCTCTGAAAGGTATCTCTCTTGGAATTGTTCCTCGAACGGTTCCCACGACACATCTTTGATGACTATGTTCAGCTACGATAGGAGTGTCTTCCACCATAGAAGAGCACTACCCTGCAGTTGAAATACCACCATGTGGAACTTCATGTTGGAGGTATAATCACGAAGTGAAAAGCACATCGCCATGTTCTCCAACCATGCCTCAGTGGCTATCCTATCCGGGGCACCAAAGAACTCGAGAAATTTTACCTCCTCGAATTCATGGTGAATGCTACCAGTACCGACTGGAGCACGCAGAGGAACCTCGACAGGTGTTGGCACCCTAGCCTCATCTCTATCCAAACGACTGATCAGTGCCTCGGACATGCGCTGAAAAGATCTCATCATTCCGACTACATCACCAACTGCTATCTGCTCCTGTCTGAGAACCTACTCGTCTCCCTGGGGGTAGACCCCTCAGGTGTGGGTGTTACTAGAGGTGTTGTGCCTCCTCCCCTAGCACCTCATTGTCTACCTCCATGGCATCCTCTAAACATGATTACCTACACGCGCAAAAGTCAACTCGATTAGAAATAGTATAATCAAATCATATCAACGAAAGTCATAGCGATACCAAGTCAGGGGTTGAACCAGCTCTGATACCATATGTAACAACCCTCCCGTTCAGTTATGACAACAAGCCTCACATAACAAGTGCAATTTTTTTTTGTGTGTGTGTGCATGTGTAGAAGGGTAATAAAGACATTATACTCAACGTCGCAACACGATGATGAACATGACACATGCAACTCACACGACAACAACAGAATGACCTAAGAAGCACATCAAGCATATCGAAGCAATGGGAGACAATCAACCGACGAAAAAAATAAGAATGACTACACACCTGTCCTATCGTGCAATGGTTAGGACCTCCAGGATACATAAGAAACACTCAAGCCCAGGTTCCCATTGACTTTGACCATATAAAGTCTCAAGGTTGGTGATTGTTCTCAGGAACAAGGAGGTGTCTACATCCCACCTGACACAAGCAGACCAATCCTACTTAGCTAAGGACATTCATCCTAACAACCTAACGCACCAAATTTAATTAGACAAATAACTAGAACCCTTCAGTGAGCCAACCAAGTGCATCAAAAGTTTACAACCAAGTACAACATTAAAGTAATGAACAACAACACCCTCAACGGGAAGTGCAAGCCAATAATGACTTTGTCGATATCCCAATCAAGCGTCAAGTCAAGCTAGTCAATAATTACATTCTATTTTAATCATTGATTATGAGCCCAACTTAGCATGTCTAAAATGAAAAATGACATTAAGATACAACCTAAATTAAGTGAAGCATTTATTGTGACATAGAGTGTTAATACCTAAAACTTATTATATAAATCATTGAAAATAACTAAGGTGAATTCATTAATCCATCAATTAAATTTGTTACATCATTACATCATGCTACCTTCCCTTCCTATAAAAATTTATTTTAAAATAAAAAGGGCTTTTATCCCTATTAGATATTAGGATTTTATGTTGTGTGTGATGTAGGATTCTTAAATTATCAATATCATCTTCATTTATCAATATCCTCTTCCATCGCCCTAACTTTTACAATTACACACAAGTATCAATTTAATATTAAATAAAGATACGATTGTAGATAAATTTTAAATAGGATCATAATTATGTGGCAGAGTTGAGGTTTCAAATGACAATCCAATTTCTGAAAATCAAGCTTGATGTAAACTCAATCTTGCATAACATCATTCAATAAATTATATGCAATGCATGAATTATGGATGTGTCAGTTAATTGTTAAGGTTAATTCTGATATTGATTAAATAATGCATATTTACCCTCTATGCTAAGCCTTTATTTATTTACAATTCAAGGATAGTAGTCAACCTTTGATTTATTTACACTTTTAAAAAGATACCGATCGATTGCATACCAATCGTGTTAATCTAAATAAAGGATGGAAACGAATCTCCTATTCTACAACCATTATTTTTCTTCAATAGTATTGCAATTACAATGATTTCAATAGGGGTAATCATTACTTCGTGCTCATTAAGGATTCTAGAGTCATTACATGGCTACCATTAAAATTTTGAATTTCCAATGCCTAGAGCTACCGTAGTCAAAAAAAAAATCACCATTATATGATTACTCGGCCAATTGTCGCCTTGAATTAGTATTTGTTGTGATAACAGTGAGAAATAGATGGCACGCCTATAATCTCACAATCTATTTAAATCTTTCCTTCAATACAAATATATCGAAGTTAGGGTCTGGGCTTATCACATGGCCATAAAATCATTACCGAACAAGCTAGCACACAAACAACAGCGTGAACACACGTAGGCACACACTCAGCCAGTAAGATGCACACAAGAACGTGTCATCGAAAATGATAGCAATAAACTCGTAATGACTCAAGCATGTACACAGTAATCAAGCGTAGGTGTACACTACCAATCATTGTGATTTAGATTTTAAATCACAGTCACAATCATAAAGGCGAAACGTTGACGACCAGGTTACATCCTCTATCAAAGGAGTGGCCATCCAAAAGATAAATCATTGTCACCAATGAACCAGGCTACCATGGAATGCAAGCATATGCAGAGTGAATAATTCGCCATACAAAAAATTTGAAAACACCAAAGGATTTGGCGGAACAAAAAGGGTTCACAGTGTGATGCTATCGCTAGCTAAAAGGGAAAATCAATAAAAAGGGTTAATGCGCAGAGTGAATTCACTTTTAAAGGTGATGAAACAACTAATCGAGATCGCCATTAAAAGGGATAACTTTGCAGAGTGGAATTGCTTTTTTGAAGTTGAGCTTTTACCTGAAAGCAATCCCAACAGTGGGAACAAACGCCCCCGAAAATGCAATCCACAGGGTAAGTTAGAAAATCAAAAAATGCAGAGAGTCCGAGGTAATATCTCCAGCCCAACACACTAGAAAATGCAATCTAGAATAATTTGAAGGAAGCCAGTCGCATGGGAAAAAGCTCAAAAATCAATTCATCAATACTAATGTGCAGGGATAAAATCCATAGAGAAAAAAAAAGGGAAACATTAAAACAACATGAATTTAAGTTGCGAAGGAGATAATGTGATGAAATGCCAAATCATCCAGCAATATAAAAAAAAAATAGAGATAAACTTATCCGATGGTTAAGAAACGCAGAGTTAATAAACTTTGCCATCAATTAAAATTTCAAGGTTATTTAAACGCATTACGGAGCAAGTCGAACCTTCATCCAAGGAAAACATCAAGGTAGATGGTTAACAGGTTTGTCCTTTTCTCATCATCCTCGGACAGAAAAGAAGGGGGTTGAGATCCATAGGTATTTTAATGCTAAGACAACTACTGTAGATCATGCTCCTATCCAAATGCTCAGGCGAGGATTGGTGAGCTAGGGACAAAGGCTAAACAACCTCAAGGTCAAAATCAACACCACACGGCGGTCACGACATGTGGGAAAATGAAGGCCATGGTAGTCAATGACCATCTAGCTAAGCTAAGGAAGGTTTCAGTCACCAAATAACAAAAAACATCATTTTACTTTTCCATTAATTAAGCAGATCCAAGCATAAGTCATAATACATTCTACCATACAAAAATGAAGAGAGTGTACCATTTCCTGATCACCCACTCCGACTGACGTCCCACGCTCTCCATGCAACTCTCACTCACTGACCGTCGAGACTTCACCAGTACCTCCCATCCAATGCTAGGGGTACTCTTCTTCCCCCTTAGACCCATGAGCTGCAAAGGGGCCACACACACTATCCAGAGATTTCGTCTAGCTCCCATCTCGCCTCTCAAGGCCGAGCTACCACTCCTCTCCGACCTGGGTATCCCCAACTCCCACAAGTAAATCAGTCAAGTAGATATTTCTGCAGCGTAACATTACGCAAACCGAAGATGGTCCAACCTCCATTACCTCCCTTTATTATATAGAGTTTCATGGTTCCTTACTTTCGAAAAATTCTCTTTTAGTTAAGTTTTTATAATTAATTTCCTAAAAATTCCTCCCCGTACAAGTGTCACCCATCCCCTTCCCTCCTCATAATTTAACTTCTTTAATTAATTAATTATCTTTATTTCCCTCACCCACCTAGAGTTACTCCTAGAATCACTCCTAGGTGTCCCCAAAATCTCCTACAGGTTTTAATAACTTTCTTTTTTATTAAATTGCTTGTTCAGTTTAAATTAGAAATCTCTTAAATGGTAGATACTTTTTCTAAGTTTGTCTTTCCACTTTTCCCCTTATGTTTCCCCTCTTTCCCTTTTATTTTTACCCCTTTTCCTAGTTTCCTAAATTTTTAGATTTTCTTTCTTTTCGCTTTCTAATTAGAACTCAAAAGGGCAAGTGTGGAAATCAACCCTTTTTCCCTTTCTCATTTAATTAATATTTTAAAATAATCAAAATAATAAAACCATTAATTCCCCTTTTTCTTTTAAATTTTATTCCAACAGATATTTTTTTTTATGAATAAATTAAATTTCTTATTCCCTTCATGTTACAAGATTTAACTAAGATCATAGTTATTATTTATGTGGTTTTTATTTTTATTATTATTATTGTTATCTTTTTTTTTATAGAGAGATAAAATTTTACCACTAGCATTTAATTAGGGAAATTGTTTTAAAAATTTCTTAACACGTTATTCATCCTAAGTCCATCTAGGTTCATTCCTCTATTATCAACAACACGACATGCCCTTCAGGATGCACTAGCTACTCCAAGGATGCCACTCGCCTTATCTGTCCCCTTGCGTGATGTGCGCTTCAGGACGCACGGCATGCTCCAAGGGTGCCACTCGTCACTCTCCATTTTTCTTGTGCAACGTGCCCTTCAGGACGCACCATGTGCTCCAAGGGTTCCACTCGCCTCTTGAATGACTTGGTAGACATCAATAACCCCTAGAGTAAACACTGTGCTAGGTAAACTTGTGAGAGACTAAGGGATTCTAAGAAATAAGGCCCCCACCTTATTGCATTCGCTTTAGAATCATCATGAGTGATTGTCGTAGTCTTCCCTCACAACATCGTGGGTCCTCTCGAACTAGGTAATCATTAACCTACAGTTCAAGCCATGGTAGGAGTGCTAGTAGGTTGTGGCAGGGCTATTGTACACACATCTCCCTCAACATATCTGTTATTTGTGCGTGACCCCTTTACTCCATATGTGAGTCTGGTCGGCAAGCTATCATCATCCTACATCATCAACAAATCATGTCATAACATATCCATATCATATCATCTAGTCATATGCACTAATATCACAGTAAAACATTCAAACCCCAATGGCACACTCCTTGATTCTATCCAAATTCCAAGGGGTTTTGTTGATGCTTCTACATCCTCGAGGTCCAAAAACCTTCACACTAAGTAAAACCGAGTCAATAGCACCTGTCTATGTCAATGTAGTAAATCAACATGTCATCAACCCATAGTGCCTCATAATCAAAATCAAAAGTTCTAATAGAATAATAACATGGATCACTTGCGAGTAAGTGTCCTCAAAGAATAAGTTTGCTTAGTGCACCAGTGCGGGATGTTACACATTGTGGCATTTTATTCATCGATTGGTTCTTTTATATCTGCAAGTTCTCGAAAGTGATCCTTTCCAATCATTCCTCCTAATGGTACTTGAGGTTCCTTTGAAAAATTTTCCACCTTTGATTCAGTAATATCTCTTTTCCTCAAGCCAACTTCTTGCATTTCATGTGGAAGAGCTGAAATAGCACTAATTCTTTGTTGAATAAAACTGCACTATATTGGTTAACTTTCAATGGCTATGGAATTCCTTCCTTTCTGTAGGCAACACGCTAATGTTGTACCTAATCACCAAATACAAAATAAATAATGAGGTTGGATATTGTAAAAAGATAAATTAAAAATAATCTAAGCTTGAAGTATGATTTCATAAATATTAGATCATAATTCTTACCTGAACCTAAGAACAAATCTAAAACCCAATCCCCTTCCTTTGAAAATTTATTTATAAGATAATTAATTAATGCTTGTGTTTTTTGATAAATGTTAACCATCTCTCCTTTCAAATCTTTTTTCTCATATGTTAGCTTTCTAACCACAACATTGTATACCAATATACTACTAGGATTCTCTCCATCATTTGCATTGACAAGAATAGAATTAGAAGAATCATCTTTTGTCCAGGTTTCAAGATGTATACTCTCAAAATCATGTTTAAATGATTCTTTCTTGGAGCTCTAAATATTTGTCTTGTGCATGTAACATAAATAAGTGAAATTTAAATTAACTTGTGAATTAATAAAATTGTTTTATAATATTAATTGCTAAACATACACTTTCAATGTCTTACCAAATAAACTGCCTCCTTATCTTTTCTTTCCCCTTGAAACTTGATTGTACTAATCCTTGTTGTGTGTCTGAATGAAATACTAAAATTTCCAAAATTGTGATGTTGTAACTTCTATAAATCCCATAACGACTTTACTGAAATCTTGGTAACTATAAGGATCAATATCATATTCAATGTTTGGGATATTATAACCATGAGGGATATCTGCAATAACTAGGGATTATTGTTTTTAAGGATCAATACTTGCAAGTTTTTCACAATCACCTAATATAACTTTATATTGAACAGTGTCGAGGCAATTCCAAATGTAGTGATCAAGAGTGTCATCAAGTTGAACATTTTCAACACATCTCCTTCTTTCTCTTTCAAACTTGGCTTTTTGAATAAAACTTTTGAAAGTTTCAGGTACTCCATCTGCATTCTTCTTTCGCATCTTGAATGAAACAAAAAAACATATAGTTATATATCTATAACTATTAAAATATAAATAAATTAACTTACAAACAAATAACATGAATGTAATAAATCAACATACATTTTTGAATGCAACAAAAAATTGTTTCAATACTGCTGGAGAGATTGAATCTGGATAGTTGAGTTTAACATCATCCCAACTTTATTCATTCAACATATTGACCATTTATTCTTGTATTTTCATATAAACCTTGTGACTAAATAAAACAAAAATAATGTTAAACTGATATTAAACTGAAAAAATTAATTATCTTGTCCTAACATAAATAAAATTAACTCAACAAACTTACTTTTTAAATTCATCACACATTTCCTCCATTGACAATTCTCCCAACCTAACACGTGATAATATACTTATGATAAGTTTATCGTCCTTTACTCGTATTGATCTCCAAGGTGTTATAGTCATATCATCAGGAAGATTTTTTATGTCGGGACTTGTCTTACTTGTGCCACATATCAATGGTTTAGCCTTATTAACTCTCTAATTCTTTATACCAACATTTTCCCATATGGTGAAGATCTCATATATCAAATCCCATACCTGTCCAGTTCTAAATCCCAATTGAAAATAGTTATCCACATATCTAAATATATCACTTCCTTTTGTGATATTTTTCTTTTATATTTTCATCATCAAAAGGGAATCCTATTTCCATGCAACATTGCTTCCAAAACTTAACACCAACATTTGATCTCTCCACATGGCATATTTCATAAAACTCATTGTGGATAAATCTCACCCTTTGAATGAAGGTCATAAACATTTTGTACTCATTGTCTGTGTTATGATCCCATGCCAATAACTTTGCTTCTGAATCTGTTAAACCGACATAAATTATGCATTTGACTATCTCAAAAAGAGGATTATTGGGATATTCTTGCATCAATTCTCTTCTAGCCTCTGCATAATGATTTCCTCCAGTCAGATAATATTTGTAGTCAAAACATTTTGATCTATCGAATTCTTCCTTCATAGGAACTTCCATTGGGTCAACAAGAACTAGGTAGTCAACCACATGTGCATATGGATTGTATGTAATCAATTCTTTCAAATTGTGAATATGCAAGTGATGTGGTTTTCTAATTTGATATTTTTCCTACCCTTTTGTGTGTTTATAAAGTTGTTTCACATTCAACTGAAATGTGTGGCCATCATCAACTAATTTTGTCGTCCTCATTTTATTTTGAATGGCATTTTGTGTTGTTTTCATAATACCATCCTCTAGATCAACACACGGTGTCATTATTTCTCTTGTACCTTTAGAACTTTCACTATAATACTCTGAGATAATGATGGCTTCTTGAACATTATCAACATGTGTTTTATTCCTATTATGATTTAAATGTGTTTCATCTAAATCAATTATTTCTTCATAATCAATAGGAATAGACTCATCATCAACCACTGATCTTTTGTGTTTATCTTGTTTGTTCTTTTTGCAAGAAGGAGTGATAACCTCACTGGGATCAATATCAACAAAACCTTCACTTGGAGTTTCCTCATTTTCAAATGTAACCCTTTTAGGATTTCTAGAATGAGGATTTTTCTTTCTTCTTTCATGTTCTTCTCTGTCTACTCTTGCAGGTTCAACCTCCATTACTTTTTGTTTCTTTTTCTTTCCTTCTTGTGTCTTTTCAATATGAAAAGTGTTGATGACATCCATGATATCATTCCCTGTAGAGTATATCCCCACTAACATATGTGAAAGTCATTCAGTAAAATTCTGTAAAAATAAAATATAACATTTTCATGTTAAATAAAATTAAAACATTAGCATGATACTAAAAATAATAAATGACACAAAAATAGAAGTAAAAAACTTACATTTCCTTTCTCAATGTCATCAACGATGGATGCACATAACTCTAAAAAACATTTGTTCTTATTACAATTGCTCAATTTGAAACAATATCTAAACTTGATATAAGTTCTCCCTTGTTTGACAAATGAATAAATGATATCTATGGCTGGCACAAAACATATATCTCATAACAAGCCAAGTGCCTAATAATTTCCATGCACATGTTCTTAGTTGACACAGTACAAATATATGTGATCTCCATTGTTTCCTTGCTTGCCTTTAACAAACCAAGAATATTCTTGTTTGTTTTCACCTTCCAAAGGTTTCCACTCTCTAACATTATTTATTTCCCTTGATAACTCAGGTGTTAAGCTATCATTTTGTTGCCTAACATTCATGGAGGTTTCAGTTGCAACTTTTGATGCCATTATTGTAGGTTGTGATCCAGATATATTGATAGATAATCTATTTCCTGACATTTTCCTATATTAAGATAAAAAAAAAAAATTAGGCCTTTCACATTATAATCAACTAAAAAACATAACATTGATTATAAAAACTAATTTAAAAAATGATTAAATTTTTTTAACCTATATGTAACAAAAATTCAATTCACTAATATAATGTAATATATAACAATTTAACATCCTTCTACTAGTTATGCAAAGTTCTGCAATTTGAGATTTAACATATGACTTTATTCCTCTTATTTATTTGGATTTTATTGTTGCATTAGTAGTTTAGAGGAAGATGGTAACTTCTATTGTATATACCCTGCCACCCTTTTGTTTTGCTGATGTAAATTTTTTGGGGGAACATGATATAAATTTATGATCAAATTTAGAGAACATAATTAAAATTTTTAATTTTAAATTATTATGAATTTTCAAAAAATAATACTAATTTTAGTGTTGAACTTTATGACAATTATATATTTCACCTATAGTTATAAAAGATCTAAGAAGAAATATTTTTGGAACATGATATAGATTTATGGTCAAATTTAAAGAAAATAATTCTAGTTAGATCTATAAAATATTAATCATTAAAACTTAATGTTATATGTAGAATTTTAAGGGTAGCTAATCTGTAAATATATGAAGTTTTTTTCAAAAAAAAAAAAGTCAGAAAGTAACTTCATGTTTTGTAACTACAAAAAGCAATAAAGGGACTATGAATGGGAAAATAGCTAGTAAAGAGTGCATCAATAATGAACAATTTTTTTAAGGAATAAGAAATGAGTTTCAAATTCAAGTAATATAGTATTTCTACGTCGGAATAAAATAGAAAACCTTCAAGGATAGAAAGGTTGCTATACATTCTAAAGAAATCCTTGACTTTTCAAAATTATCAAGTATCAAACACATGGGCTTCTATAACAAGAGAAGGAAATACAACAAACAAGTGTGTAAGGCTTCACAAATATGTCCAAAGAGTCAACCATTGTCTTTTTGAAGCAGATCAAATGATTACAAATCCTTTTGCAAGTAAATCATGAATTAGAGACTCAAATAGTTGTAAAGATTCGATATTAAAGAAATACAATATGTTTCTTATTAACTAAAATCTTCCATGGTTAAAAGTCATTAATTTTTTCACGAGAAACAAAATTCCAATCAGAAATATAAGATCCTAAGAATCCATAATATTGCAGAATCAATACATTATGTTTTGATATAAAGATAGTTTAGCACTAACAAGGCCAACCATCTCCAGTCAGGTGTGAAAGATCTACTAAAATTAAGGATTTCAAAAAGTAGGTGGTAAAAAAATTCAAGCCTCTCTCAAATTGGCATGAATTCTGTTGATTTCTTTAAAAGTACAAGTTTTTGGGAATATTTTATTTCTTTCATATCTCTGTTATCGATATACACATACCACGCTGCAATCCACACGTTAATTTTGTTTACTACTTCTATTGACTACTAGGCGGCTAGGCCTATTCAACACCTTTTGTTATATGTGGGCATTGATATTATCTTTCTGTTTTATTCTAGCAGTCTATATACAGTACGATCTTGTTTCATTGATAATGTATCCAAATACATTTCAGTCCATTCTGCATAAGTATTTCTTAGTTATTTCTTAACAGTTTTCTTGATTGTTCATAATGGTGAATGTTACTTTAGATTTTCAATGGCTTGATAAATTGATAGCAAAGACCAATCACAATAACAAGAATTGGCCAAAGAAATGGAGGTCATAGGGATAAATTTGATGGAACTAGACTTGGCAGTTTCAGACTATCACAAGGGCATCCGAGACAACCATGACCTGATTAAAGAAGTGGCAAACATGCTGGAGAGAAGTGGCAAATAGGCTCGACAGTAAGTTGGTTATTCCATTAGACAAAAAACATTGACAGGAAGTTCACATTCAGGAAGATACCATTCCATCTTCAAGTGGACCAGATGTATAACCCCACGGCTCTCTCTACTCACAGTATTTCCACGAAACTATGTTATCTCATGTTCTCTGATGCGCCTGGGGCTTGGTCGTGGAGGCTGGCGATGCCGGGCATCACCAGCCTCGACGACCAAGCCTCAGGTGCAACAGAGAACAATAGATAATAGTGAGTGAATGCTTCTCGTTATGGCATCACAACTAAACAAAGCATCAAACCTATCTGAAGGTCATGTACATTATTAGTAGCAAATAAATCTTACTCCAAATTAGACTTACTGGACAATACCATCAGAGATTTAATATGTTCCACATACATCAATATCATTTTTCAAAACTAACAACATCTACAACCATGTTGGATTCTTCAAAGGAGTGACAACAACTTTAACTTGTAAGTAATTTTTGAGACTACAGATACCCTTCTCTCTTCCGGTGCCACTCATTCTATAGCCACCAAAAGGTATACCGCCATCAAAAATGTCAAAGCAATTAACCCAAACTATTATGACATGTAATTCACGAGTAAGAGTGTTCGCAGTTTCTATATTCGATGTAAACACTCTTGCTACCAAGCCATAAGAAGAAGCATTCACTCACAATTTCTATATTCTGTGTAAACACTCCTACTGCGAAGCCATAACGAGAAGCATTCTCCTGCTTTATTACTTCGTCTAAAGTTTTGAATTTTATAATTGATTGTATAGGACCAAATAATTCGTCAGTGGCTCTTCATCCTCCTATATTATTGCTTAAAAAAGAGATAGGTCCTCCTAGCCTTAAACACAATCAATTTTGATCATGATCTCCTCTTATTAGGAACAAGTCCTCTATAGTTATCATGGCATCATCCTATTGAGACGCTTGAGGTTTACACAACCCTAGGATATTATTTCTACCCCTAAGTTGTGACCATTGAATTGACATCACCACCTCTCTGTCCTAGTCCTCTCGTGTATTCATGACAAAAAAATCACCTTGTTTTATCCTCCACTTTGTAGACATTTAAGTAAGGAAACCACCTCCTCGTAGAGGACACCATAAATATCGATATGGGTCCTCTCGAACGTCTATGCATCATAAAGTTTAGGTTAAATCTTACCCTTAAAGAAGTCAAGTCTTGGAGGGCTCTAATTTCAAAGTACAAAGATGTCTGAACTTAGGACTATTCAGACAAGCCAAGCATAAATGTGTCCCTTGTATCCCACAATCTATTTCTTAAACTAGGTTCTAAACCCATCATGTAGAAGCTTCATTACCGCCATCTTGAGCTCAATACCTTACTATACAATGATATCTAAAGACTCCTTGATGTTGGTTTTGTCTAGACCATTGACTATCTAAAATGAAATGGATGGATCACATAGTGCTAGTTTTAAAAAAGAACATATCTATCTACATGTGCATTATCTTGAGGGATCTCAATATCACTAGTCCCAAGGAAAAGTGCCCTCTACCCTTTCTATACTAGCTCATAGACTCTTAGGCATGCTACAATATAACCTATGTTATATCTTATATAAAATATAACATATGTTATATTCTTATATAACATATGTTATATAACATATAACATATAACCTATGTTATATGTTATATAGCATATAACCGTATGGTATATCTATGGTTATATGTTATAACATATAACCTAAAAAACCATAAAAAACTAGACAAAAGCTAAAACAAAGTTAAAAAATTATATCTAAATTTAACTTTTTTTGCCTTTTTTTTTCAAAAATTCTTAAGGATTTTTTTGAGAAAAGTAGAAAAAATCTATGTTTTTTAGAAAAAAGTAGAAAACATGTAAGAATTTAACAAAAAACTAACCTCTAAAACACTAAATTATCCTCTTTGCTTGCTAGATTCTCCTCGGTTTAGCTTGCTCGAAATCCTAAAACAAATACTGTCCAAAATGTACCACAATATAAAAAGATAAAAGAAGACTATGTATATATAACACAGATGATATAAATTATTGTTAGTATAACCAATGTGGGAGAATAACAAATTATGTATATTGTCTACATATATACCTAAAATTATATGGATCATCAATATGTTTAATAAATGTGGGATAAATAGATAAACATGATAGATATTGTATTTAACATGTAAATAACAAAATAAAAGAGTAAATTTTTTTTTAAATTTTTTAGGGAAAATCACTGAAAAAAATTGGGGGGAAAATTTGGAGGGAAAAATTTGTGAGAGAAATTTTGGAGGGAATATTTTGGGGTGGAATTTTTTTTGGGGGGGGGGGGNTATAATTTTTTTTTTTTTTTTGGGGTGGGGGCATTTAGAGGGAAAACTCATTATGCATGGTATTATAATGTCATAGGGACAATGAACATTTCTATCATTCAATGTTCTGAGAGAGAAGGGATGGCTTTATCAAATAAAGAAAATTGTATTTCCGAGACATCAACGAATTCTTTGCATACCTCTTCTGTTGGGACTAAGAAATTCCATAGGAATGTTTCTAATGCAAATAAGGTGTCGTATTTCAGTTAGTCATAATTTTGATCGTGGTGCAAGCAATTTTATTCAACATGTTCCTCATGAAAGTCCTAAATCAGAGGACTTTGAAGGCACTGATAATGAAGAGGTGGAATATGATGGTGATAAATCTAGTCAGCAGTTTAATAGTAATAAAAATAATCAAAATGTAGGTCAAAGTGGAGACTATGATCAACATTTAAATGATTGGGATGAAAATTTTCCTTCAAGTGAAGAGTTTGAGTGTATTGATGAAGATTTCCAAGGCACCAATGAAAATGATGAAGAAACTCCCTCAAGTGGAAATTTTAAAAGGAGTGAAGATGATTATGATAATGGTGGACCAAATTCCCCGAGTGGAGAATTTAAAGGCAACAATGTTGGTGATTATGATTTTCCTCCTAGTGAGGATTTTGAAGGCACTGATGAAAAGTTTCCTCCAAGTGAGAATTCTCAAGGCATGAATGAGGATGGAGAAGAATTTTCCCCAAGTGGGGAATTTAAAAGAAATGATGACGATTATGACAATGTTGGACAATATTTTTGGAATGAGGAATTTAAAAGAAACAATGTTCGTGTTGATGATTTCCTTCAAAGTGAGAATTTTGAGGGTACTGATGAGGATAATGAAGATTTTCCTCCAAGTGAGGATTTTGAGGCTAGTAATGAGGATGACGATGATGAAGAATATATTTCAAGTGGCGAGTTTCAAAGTAACAAAGATGATTACACCATTGGTGGTCACTCTTTCCTGAGTGATAAATTAAAAGGAAACAATGTTCATATTGATTTTCCTCCAAGTGAGGATTTTCAAGATACCGATGATGGTTTTCAAGGAACTGAGAAAGATGGTTGAAATTTTCACTCAATTGGGGATTTTGAAAGCAATGAAGATGATTATGTCAATAGTGGACATAATGTTGATGAATTTTTTTCTCCAAATGATTATGTTGATGATTATTTTTCTCCAAATGATTATGTTGATGATGTTATTCTCAAACATTCAACTACAACAAATGAAGGTGATCGACATTCTCTAGTTCAGTCTCTTGAAAATGTTTTTCTTGATACTCCTTGCAGTGATAAGGAAAATCCTTCTGGTGAGGATAATGAAATAGTGGAGACATTGCAAAGAAACATTGTGTCTAGAACCAAGATTCGACCTTTTTATATTGATCCAAAACATTCTAGTTATACAAGGTTTAGGAAAGAATTTATCACTAAATCAATTTCCATAAAAGAATTGATTTCAAGTGAATGTTTTCAAAATAATTGTTTGAAAAGCATGGACTACATGTATGCCTTGAATAAAAGGAAGACATATTTGACAATGAATAAGAGGATGCAAAATTCATATTTGGGAATATTTTACTTTCCAGAAAGGCTTTAAAAAAAATTCACTCAATTAGTAATCTTCGTCTATCAAGAATTTAGACAAGGTTGGAAAAAGATCCATTATTTTATTCAAAGGTACATCATGGACGAGAGAGTGGGCCATTCACAAACACTACATTTTCATGGATGCGTGATTTCTTTTCCAAACATGGAGAGTCTTATGCCATCTACAACTTTAATAAAGGATATGTTGAACATGTTGAAGGAAAGGATAATTTTATTACATATGCATATTTTACAAGAATATGGAAGAAACAATTCAACAATGTCTATATTTCTAAGAAGTCAAGGATGGGGATTTGCATTATATGTGCTACTCTTAAATCAAGAAGAGATAAATTTGAAGGGGCCTAAAGAGGTATGCATTTACTATTTTTTTTACAGGAAGAGAATTTCATTAAGTTTCACTTGGTTGGCTATATAGTTTTCAATGGAAAAATGTGTCCAAGAGTTTACTTCACAGCTCCAAATATTCACAATGATGCAAATCTGGCCATCACCATAATTCATCATGTGCTCACTCACTGGTATGGAAATCTTCCTCAAGTTCTCTATCTATAGTTGGACAACACCAGTCATGAAAATAAAAATCAAATTGTGTTTGGATATCTAAGCATGCTTGTTGAAATGAGAATCTTTCAAATAGTTAAAGTTGGTTTCCTTCTTGTTGGACACACTCATGATCATATTGATCAAATGTTTAGTCATTTTTCTATAACATTGGAGAGGAAAAATGTTGGAATTCTACCATCATTGATTGAATGTATCAAGAAAACATATATTCGAGAGCTTGTTTTTCATATATTAGAAGAAACTGTTGACATGCAAAGATTTATTCAGTGATCAAATCGTGAAGAAAAATGTATTGAGCAGCTTAATGACATTAGCTTCCAATGTCAATTTTGTTTCAAAAAAATTGATGGGAAAACACTTATATGGGGAAATCATTATTCAACTACTACAGAACGAGGGTGTTCATCAGGTTTATCATTTTTTAAGTTCATTCCAGATCGTTCAATGTTTTCACCAAAATTATTATTTTTACAATCAGTTGTTGAAATCCATAATGCACGAAGGCGTAGTAGAGATGTAGATTATTCTGAATGCCTAGAAGAAATTAAAAATTCATTAAGCATACATATGAGTACTTTGATGTTGCTGATTCTGTTTGGTGGGAGTATTTTTTCAATAGTCAAAGTGACATAATTTCAATCTCAACAAATGAAGATACAATGTTGAGGACTCAATTTCATTGGACACAAAATATACCAAACGAATTTGAAGAAACAAACATTGTTGAAGTTCAAGAATCTCAAGGTGCTATTGAGGTTACACAAGAAGAAGAATGAGAAATGTATATTGGTTCGCAAAGGTCATGTGCACAATGTGAAGCCATGGAAGACCCTTACAGGGGTTCAATTCAAGATATTAAGGAGGGAAGCATGATTGTAGTTTTAGCAACTGAGGATCCAGATGGTTATAAATTCTCGATAGGAAAGGTTATAAATATTGAGAAAGAAAATGATGATGTTGTTGCAATTGAAGTGCACTAGTATGCAACAAGTACACACCCATTCAATGGTGTGTACAAGCCAGAGATGGTGGTTGAGAAATATGTCAATAGAAAGAGAAAAAGAAAGGGTCAAAATACAACTCGTCGTCGCACTAACCTCTTAAAATTAGACGATGTTGGCATACTTGTTTATGAATTCAATTTGAAAAAGAGAGGAACTCTTCACCCCAAGAAAACAAAGATTATCAAGAGGTTTCTGCCGCAAGAAATAAATGCAAGATGAGAGTCTGTTGAACCTAGTCGTAGATCTAAAAGGAATTTGACATCTGAAATGTTGGGCATGCATGTAGACTCATATGGTCCATTCATCGACAATAGAGAAGAGTATGGATCATCTGCATCTTCATCAAAACATTCATCTGAAGACAATGTAGACTTTGATGGTATTTTAGAAACCATGATTCAATCTGAATAAGTGTATGGAACGTTTTAAGATTTTTTTATCCATATGATGTTTGTATGGTAACTAAAAAAGACCATTGAACTTACATATGATCTTACATGAAGTTATGAATCTTTTTTTATGTTTTATGAATGATATGTTTTTTTTATTGTGGATAATATAATAAAATTTATTAGCTCATATGTTTTGAATATGATCAATATAACAATACTTTTAAGAAGTTGTTTATGTTTCATTCAATGTAACTTGTATTTATGTTTTTATTGTTAAAAGGAAAAAATTACTAAAAAGTGACGTTGAATTTTTAAAGTATATTATGATATTTTCATGGCATCATGTATTACCTTGTACTTTGTGTGATGATAACATTTAAAAAGTAAACATTTAAGGATTTTTTTTATGATTTTGTTTACATCAATGATGATTTCTTTTACCACATTATAAAAATGTGTCATTTTAATACTCCAATTTTAGAATGGGTGCTACTGGTAGCAGTACTTTTCAATTTTCTGGTTGATTTTGAGGTTTTGGTTTTAATGTTACCAACTGATAAAAATACAATTTCAAATGATCTCAAAATTTAAAGTTTTGAAAAGAAAAAACAAAATCAAAAACATCTTTTTTGTTTTTAGGTGTTAATTTTAAGGTTTTTCTGAGCTACTGTCTAATTTTTGAAGGCAATGTTTGAAAAATGTTGTAATTTTGATTCCATTTAAAAAAATGGTGCTATCAGTAGCACCACTTTTTGATTTGGGGGTTGATTTTTGATGTTTTTTATGAAAAAATATGGGTTTTTTGGGCCAAAGTTCTTGTTTTGAGGTCACAGTTCTCATTAAGTTGCTAACTATGTTATAAGTCTTCGAAGTAAGAGATCTGGCGCCACATGTCCTTGTTGATGGACCATCCAGATGAACTTTGGGACTTTGGGAGACTCGTCTCCTCTACGGATAAAAGTATAAAACCTTCAAACTTCTGAAGTCCGAAGGAGGATAAGGGTTAAACACTTTGCGACTTACCTAGATCTGATGACTATCGATCCACGCGATCAGATTCAACGATTGGGATATGTTCTCCTTCAAGGATTCGTTGACACACATCCTTTGCAAATGGATCATCTTGATTTACTTCAGAACTTCGGCCTTTAGGGCTCTTTTCACCACTACTGCATAAATCGTCAAGCTACCAGATGGCTTCCACGTGTTCAGTAGGATCAACGATCTAGATCCTTTCTGAGACTCTGGGCCTTCGGGCTTTCGGGAGTCCTTATCTTTGTCCAACTTATAACTATGTTCCTCCAGATTTTGAGATCACGAAATACGGGGATCATCTGACACATGTCCCCTCAATCCAACAGACCTGAGTTACTTCAGCTCTCCGGGACTTCATGAACCTAGACACCCTATCGACCAATGTTCTCTGGAGCACTATACCACCGAACTGTAGGAGATGTTGACACACATCCTGTGCCACACGTCGTGTGCCTGGATCAGTGACCAAAAGTGATTACGGAGATTGAACTTGCTAGTGCTTTAATTTCCTTCCCGATATTCACAATTTGAAGATTCTCGCCCATAGTAGGGTTGATGTCCACCCTTGATCTGTTTATCTAGCAATATCAATGATCCTAAGGGATTGTGGAGTTTGAACCTACACCCTCTTTAATTTCCCTTGTGATTTTCGTAATGGCTCTCCACCGTCGATCTTCCTTTAACGAGATTTGACGGTCATGACTTAATCTTTGCTTGATCTTACAGGTGTTGTCGCTGATTCCCAGATTAAATGACAAAGATATGTTTCTCTCCTTTGCGTGGTCCTCGATCTTTCTGAGATTGATATAATGGCCTAGAACTATTCCCACGTCCAATATTGCGGCTGTTGTAGCTTCTCCTCTGCTACTTCTACATTTTCCTCCTAACAAAGGATTTCACAAATCTATAAAGGTTTCATCCTTCGGATCTCTTTCTACAGGGATGCCTCCATGAGATGTGTTGTCTCCATCGATATTCTGAGCAAACAGTTTTCTCGAGCACTCCTTTAACGGACTTCAGAGTTCTCTCTAGGCTCTTTGAATAGTCTTACCTCCCGCGCTCTTCCTCCTACGATCAAGATACTCTCCAGGAACTGTAGAGAGGTTCACTTCCCGATCCCTTCAATCCTCGATTTCGGATACTCCCTAGGAACTGTGGAGAGTCTCACATCCCTTGCTCTCATACCATGAAAAAATAAGAAACAATGCAGGGAAGAAAACAAAGGAGACAGATCATGAATGAAAATTTTCATAGAGTTCAATCGTATTAAGGGAAAACAACTGAGCTAAATAAGCTCAAACAAATCAATGTTAGTTTAAGGGAAATTTTTTTAGTTTTGTCAGTTTAAATGTAATTTTTTTTTTTTTTCATATATGAAGGACTATAATTTAAATTAAATATCTCAATGTTGTGTTTTGATTTAAAATTATTAATACTTTTAGCCTGAGTGAGAATTTTATCTTTGCTAAGACAAATAAAGATAATTGTAAATAATAAAGATAATTTAAAAAATTTAAAGTAATAATTTTATATAAAAAAGTTAATAATATTAAAAATCAATTAAAAATGTGTTTAAGAATATTAATTCATTTGAATAATCATGAAGTTAAGTAAATATTTCTTAACAGAAGAACATAGTATGTTTTTGGGGGGAATTAGACAATGAAAAATAATAATAATAATAATAATTTTTTAGGTCACAATTAACCTAGACATCAAATCAAATTGGTGTATGACATCAAATAAAATTGGTGTATGAGATCTTCTAAATACACATATTTGGACTCTTGATTTTAAAGGAGAAAACACATTCTCTTAACCATTAAACCTCTCAAGATGTAAGTCTTGAAATTAATATCTATCATATAATACTTTATAATCATGAAATTTAAAAAAAAAAAACTCATCTCATTTTTTAAAAATTATTTCATAATTCTTTTAAAAAATATCAAAAATATAGTAATAATTAAAAAAAATAAAAAATTATTAATCTAGAACATATTTAACCTTCCATTCTTCATTATGTATTGAATGGTCATCCATCTTCATTAAACAATAATGTATATTGAATAATAAAATTCTTACCGCATTTAGAAAAAAAGTTCACTAACTTAATTCTTATATTTTAATTATTAAATAAAACAAATATAAATTAATTTTGCTATGTTAATTTATTAAATAAAATTTATATAAATAGTATGATAAAAATAAAAATTCTCTAAACTGATTTCATTTATTTTTTAAAATTATATATTTAACAATTAATTTTTTTTATAATATTTGAATAAATAAATTTAATATAAAAAGTTATAAATGAAAAGAACTAATTTCCTTTCCATTATCATTATACTGCGTTATTAAATGAAAATAATTATTTCAAATATTTGTTTTTTCAAATTAATATTTCTATGTGTTATTAAAATATATAATATCCCTTAAAAATATTTTCCTTTTCCATTATACCATTATATTATACCATTATATTTCTACGAGTTATTAAATCAAAATAGTTTTTCCAACTTTTTTTTTTCAAATTAATAGTTCTATGTGTTATTTGAAAAAATATACAATATAGCTTAAAAAGAAATGTGTTTGTTTGTTTCTTACAAAGAAAGCCATAAATATTTAGATTATCACTGACGTGACATTTAAAATTTCTATTTACGATTTACGTGAGCGATTTACTATTTACGATTTTCATTTCCAATTGGCCTTACCTAAGTTGAATAATGTCAAAAATGAGTGGATGGGTGATTTAAATTCAGTTTAAGCTTTAGTGATTTGTTTTTTAAATAGTTATTATAATAATTAATTGTTTTTAGATGAAAATGTTTCTAATATTTATTGTTGTTGGTTTAAGATTTTCAATCGGAATAATGTAAAAAAGTTTAAGATTTTCAATAGGAATAATGTAAAAAACTAACGACGAGTTATGTTAATTTCAAAATTTTAAGATTTTAGTGATTTTTTATTTATATTATAATTTATAATTAAACAATATATTGAATTTAAATTTAAACTAAATTAATAATTATTAAAGTGAAAAAGATTTATAACATTATATTGATGATAATGATGATGATGATTAACGTCCACTAAGATTTAATTGGTTTATCAGACATTAAGAGGGTAAGTGATTACTTCTGATTCTTTAGAATGTTGTTTATGTGCTTGAAAAGCATTAAGAGAAGCTTTCCAAGATCACCATACTTTTCTTGAGTTAAGAGGTTAGGAAGGTTGGTACTGTGATCAATATTTTGAAAATGAGATCTAATATGGGTATAGGCTGGACAATCTAAGAGAAAGCGCTTTCCATCTTCAACCTTCTTAGTTTCACAAAGGTGACACACTCTTTCATCCCATGGCGTTTTAGGAATTGACAAACGCCCAATTTCGCGTTTTAGGAATTGACGAACTCCCAATTTCACTATGCAGCTCTTAAGAATTTATTCTTATCTTAACAATGCTTATTCTTTTCTTTAACGCCCAATTTCACTATGCAGCTCTTAAGAATTTATTCTTATCTTAACAATGCTTATTCTTTTCTTTACACTTGGCAAAATAGATAGATAATTTTAATCTTCTAGATTAGGGTTGTTTACATCTTTATAATGTCTTAATTTTTTTTTTCCTCTAACTTTTTATGAGACCACATTTTTTCCCTAAATTTTGATTTGACTTTTTTTTTAATAGTATCTTTATTTTGCAAAATGGTTTCTTCCATGATTCCCCAATAGTTTAACCAAGATTGGGCGTCTTTATGCCATCCTCGCTTGAGTCGATAGCCTCTTGTCTTCCATGTTGTTTAACTTGTTCGTATACATTAGGTATCTAATCATAGCCATGCTCTCAATAGGGGAGAGGCTAGTTTCTATGAGGAGGATGGGATATGGTGTATTTCCTTTAATAATTGTTAAGAAGAAAAAATATTTATAATATTTAATATTAATAGTTTAATTTTTATGATTTTACTTTACACTTTGTAATAAAATATAATTATTTTTGATACATATTTTTATATCTTAAATTATTAGTCTATTTCTATATTAGTGAAATGGTTTGGTGGAGGGGTCTCATAAAGTAATTTGGTCTTTGGCTTGACGATAACCTTAAAAATAGGTTATTATTATTATTATTATTATTATTATTATTATATATTTCAACATAAATAAAATCTAAATATGACATATTATTATGACTAAATTATAGTGTGAGATGATATATCTTTAAATAATATTTAATATTAATCTAATATATAAAACTATATACCATTTTAATAAAAGTTTAATTTAAAAAAATGCACCATATAAAACTCTATGACTACATAATTAGTGAAATATAAATGTACAATTGCATAATTTTCTTGTTGATTGCTTGCACACAATTTTAGTTTTAAAAAAATACAAGAATCTATGATCACATAATTAGTCAAATGTGAATGTACCATTGCATAATTTTGTCATTCATTTGCACAATCCACTGGAAATAGTTTAGTTTAGTCATTGATTTTCATATTTTAATTATTAATGAGATTGATTTAGCAAATCTTTTAGTTTAATCAATCCCTATCATTAGTATAGTTTGGAAAGGTGGAAAATAACCCCTATTTTCCTAATTCAACCACTTTTATAATCTCATTGTGCTAATCTTAAACCAATAATTTGATCACACAAACTAATTAAACCAATAATTTGATTTATAAACTAATTAATAATTTATTATATTACCATTTAATCTAATTCACACAAATTTGTAAACAGCCATTTGTCAAGTAGGTGTCACACACAACAGATGGGATTCCTATCACATCTAGTCATGATAGAAAAGTAGAAAGCTAAGCAATAAAATCATATATTGATCACAAGTACAACAATAAATCTCAAAACACTAATAAACAAAGATATCATAATGATGAAAAAACCAAACAAAAACCGACTTACTATTCAGATTGAAAAAAGAGCAAAGAGGATTTGAATTACACCATGAATGTTTCACAGCACCCTTGCATGGGATGCAATGCATCCCAAAAGAAAGTTTATTCTAGATGGGCACGCACAAGATACATGGGCTTACTGTATTGTCCATAAAGCCACATGAACCGGTGCAATATGGTTTCAATGGCTTCTTTAAATATTGGACACAACACAGAAAAGATGCAGACAAAAGGGAACATAATCTAAAACCGTATTGAGTTGGATGTTGAAAAATGGCCATGGGATTGGTATGCTAATCCAGAATCACAAAGGTTGCAATTGCCCCACTATTTCTTATTCCCTCCGTGGCTTCTCCTAAAAAACGGTTTTGTTATACGGCTACTACGCTTATTGTAGCATTCCAAATTCTCTAATAGTTCTTTGCTATGATAATCAGAAAGCACCCCGGGAACCCCATATCTATGACCTCAAACCGTTTCAAACACATATTGTACACGTACACGGACTTCAGCTGCTTGATACAAATTCTAAAAATGAAAGCAGAATCTGCACTTCGAAACCGCCAATGTACATGAAAAATCCAAGTTTTGCGTACCAAATTGTTAGAAGAATAGATCTTTTATTATCCAAATCGAGAAGAAAACAAGAAAAGATGCTAAATTGTTTGTGGACTATACTCCATTACCGATCAATTGCTACTTCTAATCGATTTGGGTACTAATACTAACCAGTCCAGGCCATCTAACAAAGACACCTATCCCACCGGTGGCAAAGTTCATGCAGAAGCTAAGCATGTTTGGGTTTCTATCCAGCTGATTGTGTGGTACTGTTATACATATGTTGAAAGTACTGTTATAGGTATGTTTAAAGTTCAAGATGTAACATTCAAATGAAAAATTAAAACACACATACGAAGTGGAGATAAATAAATAATTCCCGCAGAAAAATTGTAATTATGCTTATCAAGTTGGTGAGGGCTTTTCCATATGAATGCCACCCAACATGTTTTTACAAGAAAGCTTATACCATATGGATATTTCCATGCAACATTCATTTCATCTAGAATTACGAGTCTCCAATCACAAACATTGCACTTGCACTTGTGCTCTCCACATTTTTTTCCACAAATACCACATGATTCATTCAGAATTTATACGAAAATTATACTATGATCGCAAACAAAATCTCGAATAAAAGATTAAGAAATTAAGATGAATCAATAATATTATGTAACAAACTTGTGCTCTCCACAAATACCACATGATTCATTCAGAATTCTTATGAAAATCATACTATGATCGCAAACAAAACTTGAATAAAAGATTAAGAAATTACGATGAATCAATAACAGTATGTAACAAAAAGTAAGCTTTAGCATTCTTGAGCTCTCCATTTTTTCTTGTTTGCACAACTTCCTAATAAAAGTGTAGAAGCACAACTTCCTAATAGAAGTGTAGAAGAGGCCGACCAACACTGAGGAAAATATCACATCTCATTCGGTTTTACCTTACACATGTTGTAACTCCCAGATATGTATTATGTTTGCATCTCTGAATTTCTTTAATGTTTTATTTATCTTCATATGTATACATCATTGAACATTGAATGGCATGGCATGTATAAATAAAAAGTGTTTTGCTGATGATCCTGATCCATAAATGGGCAGTCAGTTAATTCCATGTGCATGAAATACGATCATTAAACATGTAATTAATCTTAAGCATTAAAAACTAATAGAACCTCAAATATATATATCTATCTATATATATATATATTAATAAAACCTCATACATATATATATTAGTTAAACAACATATATATATTATATATTAGTTGAACATTAGAGTTGGTATACAAATATAAATGGAAAGAATGAGAACACTCATTCCCATAATTCAGTACTATTAACACTAAATATGAAATACATTATCAAGGACAATAAAAATATGTATATATGAAAATCTTTTAAACTTTTATATGAATATTTTTATATCAGAGGTTGGGTTTTTTTCCCAGATACCATAGACTTAAAGTACATTACAAATACTAAAACTGAGCCTAAATTTTGTACTTCTGCCAAATTCTGTAGAGCAAAACAAATACGGAATCCATGTCGTCAGAAACTCCACAAATCAGTCATATAGGACTGTGGATAGAGGTTGTGCAGAACAATATATTAATGCAGGGGAGATTGTAACCCTATATGGGGTTGATGGCAGGTGGTTTCATTCGTTTGTATCTTCCACATGACAGTACTAGATCTAGACCTGCAATGCCAACTGTTTGGTTATTTCAGAAGTTACCAAGTTGTACATTTCGCATACATTCATACCTAATCCAAATCATTATCCGACGGAGAGTTTTCAAGACCTTCACAGATCTGAACAGGACCTCGTGATTCAAACCTCAAGTGTGCTGGTGGCTGTCACACCGACTCTCCAGTTTCCAATGGCCAAACCTTTCCAAGTGTGCTGGTGGCTGGTTAATATCAATAGCATCCATTACATAAATCCAATAGCATACATTAATATCAAATCCAAATTATTAACTGGATAAGATTTTTCAAGACCTGAACATATATGAACAGAACCTCGTGATTCAAAGCTCAATTGTACTGGTGGCTGTCACGTCGACTCTCCAGTTTCCAACAGTCAAACATTATATATATGGTTTCTAACGATTTCTCCACGACTCCAATTGGTAATACCAATTAAGCTGTTTTAAAATGATAACATATTATGAATTAGGCATGGACTACATTGGTTTCTTTTACACAAATTCAATGTTTTCTAATAGAACAGGTTAACTCTACGAAAACCCTTTATTTTCACAAAAACTCTATTTTATCATTATACATCATTAGTACAAACTAGCAACACAAATGTCAATAAACAAAGTCATTCAAATTATATATATGTTAAACGAAATAATAAGTTGAAACATTTAGAATAAATTCATTTTAATTTAGATATTAAAAATTGAAGTAAGCTTCTAACAGCACATAGACTTTAACCATACACATGATATTTTTTTGTAAAACACAGTAAAAGTAAATAATCTTCGAATCATTTTCAGGAAATTTATTCATTCAACACATATGTAATGAATTAACTGATTGCTGATTGTACACAGACAAAACATGGCTTAGAATGTTCTGCAGGACTAAGCTTCTTCTCTTATATTACTAAATCAACTACTAATTATATAATGGAATTATCCTTTTTGTAGGAAGATTAAATATACATTGAAACTATCGACTCCATAATTTGCTTCAAGAAAAACTGCATCGGATTGAAAAGAACGAACCTATGCTCTATAAGCATGCCCTGTTTTCACTGAATACGATTTAGTGGCTGAGG
>ML781958.1:0-40732 GCA_009831015.1 Picea engelmannii | reverse complement strand
ATTCCTAAAACGCCATGGGATGAAAGAGTGTCACCTTTGTGACACTAAGAAGGTTGAAGATGAAAATCACTTTCTCTTATATTGTCCAGCCTATACCCATATTAGATCTCGTTTTCAAAATATTGATCACACTACCAACATTCCTAACCTCTTAACTCAACAAAAGTATGGTGATCTTGTAAAGCTTCTCTTAATTCTTTTCGAGCATAGAAACAAAATTCTAAAGAATCACAAGTAATCACTTACCCTCTTATGGTTTGATAGACCAATTAGGTCTTAATAGACATTAATCATCGTCATCAATGATTAAAGATTTAGATGTCTAAATTTTACTAAATTAGTTTCAAATTAGTTTGACTTCTCAATATGTGATTAGTTGTTACATTTATTTTTATATAATTTATAAAATTAATTTAATATATTAAAATGATTAAATTTATAATAACATTATATAACATCATTTATCATATTGGTTATATAATTTATAAAATTAATTTAATATATTAAACTTATTAAATTTATAATAACATTATATAACATCATTTATCCATATTGATTGGTTAAAGATTTAGATGTCTTAATTTCACTAAATTAGTTTCACTTCTCAATATGTGATTAGTTATTACATTTATTTTGATATAAATTACAAAATTAATTTAATATATTAAAATTATTAAATTTATAATTATTGAATATTAAGTTTTATTAAAGTTATTAAATTTAGTAGTGTTTACTTAACTCCTCTATTTATATACTCCCACTTTTATACGTGAGTGATTGTTGTATTTATAATTCATAAAATTAGTTTAATATATTAAAATTAAAATTATTTAATATTATTTAATATTAAGTTTTATTAAAATTATTATATTTGTTGGTGTTTATTTAACTATTTTATTTAGATTTAGTAATGCATAAAAATTCTCTATTGGAATTTTTTTGAATTTAATGATAGGGTTACTAATAAAGGGTTTATTTTGTAAGGGTTTATTATGATAGTGACCGTGTAGCAACAAATAAAATTTATGGAACAATGATACCTCATGCTCCTTGCCGAATTCACCTACATGGTTGTTTATTGTCTATATGATGGAGGATTTAATTGTTACTTGTTTCCATATTTGGCTTAAGCCATTTTCCCCTCACTTACATCGGATTTTCAAGTCTAAGTGAGATAAATAGACAACTTCGGAAAATTTGGTGGTGGTTAGTTTGAGTGTATGGTTGATGATGTCATTGGAATCAATGTCATAGTATCATTATAGGAGTCAGTGTTATGTCTTCTGTGAGATTATAGACGTGTATAAGGGTGTGAAGTGTTGTGTGGGGGAGGTATCCAGAGCCTAGGGTAGCAACATGAACTCAAACATAATGTGGGAAAGGTAGAAAGAGTAACCCAAGAAACATACCCGAGGCAAAAATTGAGTTGGTTAATTATATGTAGTTGAAATTGGAAACACGCTCTAGAAATTAGGGAATGATAAAAAGAGGTTAAAGCATTCAAATTGATTTGGAAGAGGAAGCGTCTTGAGTTGGAATCATAGTTGAGGGCTCTAGAAAATTTTGAATGATAAAAAGAGGTTAAATAATTCATGGTGATTCAGAAGAGGAAGAATCTTGAGTTGGACACCTAGTTGAGGTCTCTGTGTAAAATTTCAGACCCCACCTAGTTTCAAGTCTCGCTGATTTTCATCCAATGTTTAATGCCCAAACCCAGTGATATGACGACCAAATAAACTCAACATATAAACAAATTTTTCAGAGCTAAAACATGAGGATTATGAACAATATTTAATGCAGAAATAAAACCATATCAGCAGCACAATACTCAAAAAATTTAACACAATGATTTTTGGTCTAACAACGAACCTGGAAAAAACCCACAAGGGGAAAACTAATGAGAGAGGGATTTTTTATTATTTCAGAGCTTCAGAGAAAATTCTTTTACAACATATTCATCTTCATAAATTTATTGACAAACTTATCTCAAAAATGGTGCCAAGCCTTCACACAA
This sequence comes from Picea engelmannii, assembly GCA_009831015.1. NCBI lineage: Eukaryota > Viridiplantae > Streptophyta > Pinopsida > Pinales > Pinaceae > Picea > Picea engelmannii. Next base: position 38,718 of record ML781958.1, on the reverse strand, counting down.
AATCTGAGCCAAACTCCTTGAAATTTGTGCCAAAATTTCCTTCCCAAAAGTATAGGTATTCTCCTTGATATTTGTGCCTCTTTATTGTTGTAGGGATGCCTCGAAATTTGTTCCAATAGCAACAGAAATATTCTGGGAAATAAATGCTTGTACGAACACCTTGAAAACCATGCCAATAACAAAAAAAGTTTACACATAAATTATCCTCAATTTTTGTGCATCAAAATGACTATACGGAGAGTCAAAATATGTATGGTACATCCTGTGTCATTTGGTTGTACCTTCCCTCTTTTTTCGTGCCAAAAATATTTCGTACAGACTGCACTAAATCCATATTATACTGCCTATAATAAATGTTGTGCCTCTCCTCAATTTCCGTGCCAATATACAGTTGTACAAACTACTAGAAATTCGTATTGTACGGCATTCAATAAATGTTGTACACTTTCCTTGAAATGAATGCTAGTTTTCTACCTCAAAATGTGTGTTGTAGGTATGCAAAAATTGCCTCCTTTCTCAAACTCAAATTTCTCTTCTCTTTCTCTCTCAAAAGTGTTTCATCTACCCAAGAATGGGTGAGCCCTCCTACCCTAGTCGTCCTCATGAGGGAATATCAAGATTCATCTCATCCATTAGTGGAGATTGAATGAGATCAATGGTGGAAATAAATTTACTTAATTCACCCACTTTTCCTAAGTCTGAAAAAATCACCTTTTAATTTTTCTCTTGGAAATTAAATGACTAGGGTCCACATTAACAACTTTATCACCCCTTAGGTGCCTAGGTGATGAGAAACACTTTCCTAGGTACTTTTTTAATTATTTCTAACACTCCCTCTTACCGAGGAAATTGCTACTCACCAGTCCAATCTTGTCCCTGAAAAATACAAACTTGCCTTTGCCCAAGGCTTTGGTGAGTATGTCAGTAGCCTCCTCATCTATAGATATGTATTGTATATCAACTTATCCTCTATGAACATAATCCCTGATGAAGTGATAATGAATCCTAATGTTCTTAGAAATATTGTGAAATATTGGATTTTCAGAGAGTTTAATGCATCTCTAATTATCATAGTAAATCAAAGTAGGCCTCAACTGCACACCAAAAAATGCCACTAGAAACTTGTGAAGCCAAAGAGCCTAACAACTAGCCTAACTAGAAGTCACATACTTAGCCTCTACAAAACTCAAATTCACTAACTTTTTCTTCCGACTAAACAATGACACCATTGTTGAGCCCAATCTAAAATAACACCCAGAAGTCCTCTTCCAATCACTAACACATCCTGCCCAATCTGACTCTGTATAGCCCACCAATCAAACTCCATCCTCACTCTGATAGTCCAGACCATAATCCATTGTACCACAAATATAGCTGAGAAAATGTTTTTCTGCCACCCAATGCACTCTCCTAGGCTCCACCATGAACTCACTAAGAGTGTTGACAACAAAACAAATATCTAGCATGGTATTGACCAAATACATCAAACAACTGATCAAATGATGATATAAAGTGGAATCAACCAATTGTGACTTAGAACCATGAAGCTTCTTCCAGTTGGTAATCATGGGAGTGGTCATGGGCCTACAATCCTCCATCTGGAATCTCCTCAGAATGTCACAAACATACTTCACCTATCCCAGGAAGATGTGTCAAGGCTCCTGCCAAACCTCCAATCCCAAAAAATAGTGCATCTGTCCAATATCAGTCATCTCAAACTCTGAAACAAGGCTCTCCTTGAATCTAGTGATGAGTCTATCTACCTCTTTAATGAAAATAACATCCACATATAGCAAGAGTATGAGAGGATCCTATCCAACCACAATGAAGTATAGGTTGGGATATGCCTCAATTCTCTCAAAGATGAACTTCTGCAAGTAGGCATCAATCATAAAATACCAAGCTTGAGGAGCTTGTTTCATCCCATACAATGCCTTATTCAGTCTACACACATGACAATCTCTCCAATGCACCTCAAAGCCCAATGGTTTCTAAATATACACCTCTTCCTGTATGATACCATTCAGAGATGTGGTCTTCATATCCATCTGGTGGACTTTCCAACCTATCTTTGCTACAATAAAGATCATTGACCTGATTGAGGTATATTTAGAAAACGATGAAAAGGTATCATCATAATAAACTCCCTTAACCTATGATAACCGCCGATCCACAAAGTGAGATTTCTACTTCTCAGTGCTTCCATATGCAACATACTTGAGTTTATAGACACCGCTGGAAGTCACCACTGACTTCCCCTCAAGTCTAGGAAATATCTAACAAACATCATTCTTAATGATGGAATTGTACTCTTCCATCATGGAATGTCTCCAAACATGTCTACAAGTAGCCTCCTTAAAAGTGAAAGTCTCAGACTCCCTGATACTGCTCACCATCATGATGTAGATGCAAAATCTCTTGGGAGTCTTACTCTCCCTTGCAGCCTGCCTGGGATTCCCCACTGAACCTTGTTCCTCCCTCAAAATATCCTAAACCCACTTGGGCTTAATCCTCTTTGAGGTAGTGTCCAATGGAGGGGACTCTACCGGCTCAACCCCATCACCTAAATACTGTGAACACGAATTAAAATCTAGAAAAATTGATCCCAAAACCTGTGGACCAGTAACATGAGATCCTGACATTTGTGGCCTTGTAACCTATGGACCATTGGTCACCGAAACAATGGCCCTGAACTCTATTTCACTGAAGTCTGTTGCAGACTCACCTAAATTTGAGGTGATGACTTCTCACCCCTCTCTGTCCCTTGTGAATTCCTAAAGTCTCCATCCTCCTCAAATATCACATACCTTCTCAAAACTATCTTCCTCAAGCAAGGGATGTATATGTAGAAATCCTTTGAAGTCTCTCTATACCCAACAAAGATCCCTCTCTCTGTCTTGTGTTCTATCTTTGTCCTCTTCTCATAAGGGACATGTGAATATGTAAGGCACCCAAAAATCCTAAAGTGCCCCACGTCAGGATTTTTCCCAGAGAAAGCCTCTTCGTGAGTCATACTCCCCACTACCCTGTGTGGACTCATGTTCTACAGATAAACTGCAATGTAGCATGCCTCATCCCCCCAAAAAAGTGGTAGCCCCTGATCATGTAGCATGACTCTCACAACCCCAACTATGTCCATGTTATTCCTCTTAGCAACCCCATTATGTTGTGGATTGTAAGGAACAATCAACTCTCTCTTGATGCCCTCTCTTGCAGAAAAGTCCATGAATTCCTAGGAGGTATAGTCACCCCCATTGTTTATCCTAAAAACTATGATTTTCTTCCTATTCTGGTTCTCCACAAGAGCGTTGAACTCTTGGAACTGATTGAATACTTGTCCTTTGGTCTTCAATAAAAAAATCCAAGACTTTCGTGAAAAGTCATCAATGAATATAACATATTATTAATAACCAGTCAACAATGTCGAAGACATCAAGCCATATACATCATAATGAATAAGATCAAGAATATATGCTTCTATATTGTCACTACTTGGAAAAGTAGACTTGGTGCACTTTCCCAAAGCACACCCCTTGCACAACTCCTGGTGCTCTGTACTGAAATCTAGAACTCTAGTCACAATATCCCTCAGTACCCTCAAATCCTCATGGTGAAAATGTTCCATCCTCCTATGCCATATCTCACATCGATCATTGTTGCTGGTATAATGAAATAATGCTCTCACTGGTTGGAACATGAGCTTGTAAAAATTCTCATGTAGATTCCCAATAACTTTGGCTGAAATGATATTGGACCCCTTTGGGAATAGGAGGACCTTCCCATCATGAAATATACCTCATAACCCCTCTCCTCAATAGAGGAAACTGAAACTAAATTCTTCTTCAAGCCATGAACATATAGGACCTCTCTCAACAACATGGAACGTAAATAATCTCTCTAAAATGATACAGTCCCACTACCAACTACCCCGATCACCCGATCATCTCCAAGCACTACCTCAAGATCAAAAATCTCACTAAGATGTGTCAAGTGGTCACAAACACTTGTTATATGGAAGGAGGCACCACTGTCAATATACCACACATTGGAATAAGTGGTCCTAGTGGAAAGATATACAACTAAGGAAAACTCCTTATTAAACTTGGCGGATAACTCATCCACCATTGTTGAAGTTGTTGTCTTCTTCTTCTTCTTGTTCAGACATTGTCATGCACAGTGCCCAAAATTATGGCATGAAAAGCACTTGAATTTTCTCATGTCCTTATTACCTTCACCCTTCGGATTGTTTCCTCAATTAGGACCCTTTTTGAATTTCTTCTCGTCGTTTCTAGCAAGAGTCACATTCCCCACATGATGACATGTAGATGAATTGCCATGTACATAACCTCTCTGGTTCTCCTCCTAAAAAAATTCACCCCAACCATGTTCCCAATTGGGACGCTTCTCCCTAGCCACAATGCCCTCAATAAAAACAACCCATTGTTTGGAAACTCCATTCAATGTTTTCCTCACAATCTCACTGTTAGCAATGGTCTCCCCCACAACTCCAATATCATCTCTCACCAGTGTCAAGCTAGTAATATAAGTGACCACATTTTTACCCTTGGTCATTTTAATGCTCTTAAATTTTTCTCTCAAAACCATCTTCCGGTTTTCATTTGTAGTCTGGTACAACTTCATTAAGGACTCCCACATCTCATAGGAATTTGTTTTCCCTGTCACATGAGGAATCAAATGGTCCTTGATGGAATCAAGAATAATCCTCTTATACTTGATAGTATTCTTAGTGTATGTTGTTAGAAGAGTGGCATCGGTGGGTACATTCACATGATTTGTTGTGTATTTCTCAACAATATCCCATACCTCATTTTCTTGTAACAACAAGATCATCCTCTCCTTCCAAGCGCCAAATTTCACTTCCCCATCAAGTCTTTCTTCAACCCTCAAACTAGTAGCCATTGACCCTTTTCTATTGAAAATGAAAATTTCAAAATTGTGTTTGATGAAGTCACTCTTGTTCCACTTTTTTGACTTGCTGATATAAATATTCCTCTCCTTAACTCATCTCTAATACCATGTAAAATTTCAGACACCACCCAATTTCAAGTATCGCTGATTTTCAGCCAATGTTTAATGCCCAAACCTAGTTATATGACAACCACATAAACTCAACATATAAACAACTTTTTCATAACTGAAACATGAGGATTCTAGACAATATTTAATGGAGAAATAAAACCATATCAGCAACACAATACTCAGAAAATTTAACATAATGATTTTTGGTCTAACAATGATCCTGGAAAAAAAAAACCCACAAGGGGAAAACTAGTGAGAGAGAGAGTTTTCATTATTTCAAAGCTTCAGAGAAAATTCTTTTACAACATATTCATCTTTAGAAATTTATTGACAAAATTATCTCGAAAACCATCTCAAGTCTTCACACAAAATCTGAGCCAAAGTCCTCGAAATTCATGCCAAAATTTCTTGCACAAAAGTATAGGTCTCCTCCTAGATATGTTTTCCTCTTTCTTGTTGTACGGATTCCTCGAAATTTGTTCCAACATCAAAAACAATATTCTGAGCAATAATTGCTTGTATGAGCACCTTGAAAATTGTGCCAATAACCCAGAAATTTCACATAAAAATTATGCTCGATTTTTGTGTAGCAAAATGACTGTATAGATAGTCAAAATCTATATGGTATCGCCTGTGTTAGCTGGTTGTACCTTCCCTCATTTTACGTGCCAAAACTCAATCATATAGATTGTTGTAAATATGTAATATATGACATGTAATAAATGTTGTGGATCTCCTCAATTTATGTGCCAATATAAATATATACAAACTGTTGGAAATCCATGTTGTATGACCTACAATAAATGTTGTACTCTTACCTTGAAATGCGTGCTGATGCAAGAGAATCTCTCCACATCAGCCAGCCAGCCACGTCAACAAATTTGAATTGCGTGTTGAAGAGAGGCGCAACCTCATTTAAAATTTGAATGAATGTAATTTAAATGCTTAGGTTGTTGAGCCAGGGAGTCGTGCCTTTGTGCAAGCATAGAGTAGATAGGCCTTAAATGTTTGTAAGCCTGAGATCTAGATCTGATGCTAGACTAGACAACCCATTCAATGTAATTGAATAGGGTAGGTAGGTTGGAGGGAAGAGCTCGAAGAGCCAGCTCAGGTAAAATAAATTTTAGTATCTCATTTTGTAGTGTAAGCTCAGGAGCATAGGAGAGAGTCTGCAAGTAGAGAGAGGAAGAGAGAAGAGCTGACACCTTGTTACAGGCTGTGCTCAGGAACACCTTGTACAAACAGGCATTTTCCATTTAATATAAACAAAAGCAGTTTTTTCTGCATGTATTTCTGTGTTATGTGAATGTATGTGAGTGTTCTATTATTCTATGAATGTATGTTATGTTTATGCACTTGTAGGAGTTGTTTGGTTTCAGACTTGAGAGGTCTTTGAGGCTTCACACCAGGAGGGTGTGACATAACACTATGGGTTCTGATAGCCATGCATAGGGGATGCATTTCTGAACTATGCCGAGTCAGACAGAGGCATGCCAGGTGGGCACAAAAGTTGAAATCAACAACTCGAAAGAAAGACCTGTGAGGTTGCTAAACACCTCAGAGGGAAAGGCTATGGAGAAAAACACAGTTGCAGACAGAGTCTCTGAGGAGATATGTGGAGATTTGTCAGGTGGGTATTGAGCCAGTGCAAGGAGTGCACAGAAGATCTCTATTGTAAGTTTTGTATAACTATGCCAGGAGGGCATTGAGATAGCGTGCAGACAGGCACAAGAAAGAGAACTCCGTTGAGTTCTGTATTTAGGAGGAGAATCCACTGAGGGATCTTAGCAGGGTTGTTGAACACCCTGCATATTTAGAAAGAGGTTGTTTGATCAAAAGGATAGCCAGGAGGGCATCCAAATTCTCCATCTGCAGGAGAAAGGAAGAAGAATTTATTTCCTTAGAGATCTGAGTGTTTGAGAAGCTTAGGAGAGATAGCACTTGGTGTGCGTGAAGACTCTAAAGGGGTGAAAAAGTCAAAGAATCCCTTGGGGATTCAAGGATAAGCTCAGGAGGAGTAGTGCTTTCAACGCACGGAGGTATAGTTGCAAGGAACGCAGAGGTCGAAGAACTCTTTGGAGAGTTCAGAGTTCCCAAAGCTCAGGAGCGACAACATTTTCATATACGTGTGGGAGGACTCAAAGTAAAGGAGTTCGCAGAGGAGAAAGAGGGAAAAGGCTGAGGTGTCTGATCAGACTAGAAACGAGATCTGTACCATTGAAGATTTCACATCCAGGAGAGTAGGAGGAGCGCATAGAAGGGGAGAATGTGAGTCATTGGATCTCATTAAGATACCCGTCAATCGTTGGATCGGGTGAAGAAGCACAGAGTTTAGTCTCTGGAATGTGCATAGAAGATCGGTGGAATGGATGGTGGAGATACTTCATCAATAAGTGTCGAAACCCTGTCAGTTGTTGGATTGGACAAAAGTTGCTCGAGGTTTAGACGTTCATAAACAAAGGAGAAAGGTCCCGAAAGGAGTGGGCTCATCAGGAATCAACCATCGGGATATTAGGAGTCACCATGACAGGAGATCGGGAATCTCCATGGTGAAAATCCTGGAATCAATCTGGGCCATCCATCTGTTGAGAGACATGGTAGAAATCGAGAACCCGTCGACCATCAGGGTTTTGAGTTGACAGATAAATTGTGTCATCGGAGCATCGCAACTCTCGAAATCCCGAGAGTAAATCAGAACCGTCCATCTTTGAGGACAAGTGGTAACAATAGTGACTATCGGGAAAAGACCTGAAATAAAATTCATATCGGGAAATCGACATTCGAGAGATCGGGGAAATCGAAGACAAAAGCATTTTGGTTTTTGAAATCGTGAAGTCCCGAGGGAGATTTGGAGCCGTTGGTTTAGTAAACAATCACAGTCGTTGATTTTGATTTACGGTGGAAGGGCTTCCTAGTGACGTCATATTGGGATTCGGAGAATCGAGGATCCAAGGGACAAGAGGTCACCTACATTTCAACATTAGAAACCCCGAAACCTGATTTTCTATTCTTTTGTTGTGAAGAGAATAGTGACTGAGCCTAGAAGTCGAGAGGAGCAGAAAAGACCTATGGGTCAATTTTAAGGGAGATTCTAGGGCATAATCGAGGGAGCCACTCCGGATCAAATTTAAAGTAAGAACGATCCTTAAGACTGGGAGGTCAGTGCAGAGGCCTTTGCCGAGGCAGAGGGTGTAGCTGCGTCAGAGTTGGTATCAGAGCCTGATTCTTGCTTGTATATTTCAGGAAAGGGAGGTAAAGGAAGAAGACAAAATACTGAAACTCTGTAAGGATTTATTTGCAGGTAGGCAACAGTCCAGAAGACAGTCAGGAGGACTGTAGGAAAAGGCTGAAGCACTCAGGTTTGCAGAGTGACAGTAGCAGGTTTGCTAGGAGAGTAGACAGAGACGACAATATGGCTACTGAAGGCCGTAGGTATGCTAGAAAGAAAATCCCAGAGATGATGAGCATAGACGAAAGGGGGAAAGAACTTGCCGACATCGGGGCAAGAATAGAAAATATCTCATTGTGGATGCAACAGAAAGCAAATCCGAGATGGGTGTATGAATGGCCCATGAGGAAGGAAAAAGAAAAATGGCCAGTGAAAGAGTTGATAGCTAGAAGACAACATAGGCTATTAAGAGGATGGTTGGGCATGCTGAAAACCTCAATGGACCAAAAGAAGAAATGGTTCAAATATGTGAACCAGAGACTGGGAAAATTCTCAGTGAAGAGAATGAAATGGGATCAGCTGGAGATCTCAAGAATTTCCAGGAGGGCAGAGAGGAAATTCCAAATTGCCAGGTGGGCAAGGAGTTGAGATCAACTGAAGATCTCGTGGACTGTCAGGAAGATAGCCGAGGAATTTCACCTTGCCAAATGGGAAATAAAATGAGGTCGCTGTGGGATCTCAAAGACTGCCAGGAGGGCAGCGAAGGGATTCCAGTTTTCCAGGTGGGAAAAGGAAGAAAGATGGAATCAGTTGATTCCATGGACTGCCAGGAGGGCAGTGGGAGCATCTCAAATCCCCAGGTGGGTAGAGATGAGAATACGAGACTGTCTGAAAGTCTCATGGACTAGAAGGTGAGTTCAATTTAGCAAGGAGTGTTGATGAAGATGGGATCGGTTGATCTCACAGTCTGCTAGGAGGGCAGAAGAAAAATACCATATTGTCAGGTGGGCAGGGATGAACATATGAGACTATCTGAGAATCTCAAAAACTTAGAGGTGAGTTTGGATCAGCAGGTGCAGCTGACAAAGGAGGAAGATATGAGAAATCTTCTGATGATTGGGGGAATTGAAATACCCCTATGAATTTTCTTAGATGAGGCAGAGGTCTGTGTTACAGATGAAGAAGAAACAATAGAAGGACAACTAGCTATGACTGTCAGGGAAGAGGAATTGGAGCAGACTTTGGAATCTGCCCAAGCAGACGAAGAAGAAGATGAGCATTCTGAGGAGTGTCTCCATGCTTTCAGCCAGGAATCTGAGGAAGTTGTAGCACTAAAGCTGACAGTAGAAGAAGCAGAAGAGGATGATGAGCATTCTGAGGAATGGCTCATTATTTTCAGCCAGGAGATTGAAAAGACTCCAACATGGGATTTTGCAAAAGAAGAAGAAGAATAAACAAACAACTTTAGTTTGGCTGATCTGTATGAAAAAATTGAATCCCTGGAGAGAAGGGTGAAGGTGCAGGCCATGCACATCCAACAGTTGAAGTTGGAAGCTGATGAAGAAGGCATGGGAGATCACAGTGATCTGCCCATGTGCTGAAAATTTGTGCAGTTGAGGAGACTGCATGAACAAGGCCAGCCATTGGAGCAACTGGAAAAATTAATAGGAGAGATTAGGGAGCTAATGATCTAGTCGGAAGAGACTGCCAACAAGGAGAAGTTGGGCAAAAAGGAAGTAACAACGCAGAAGTAGCAGCGGCAGGGAAATGAAGCAGATGAACAGCTCCAGAGGATGATATGGGATCCAGGAGGATTTCCACAGTTGAGATGGGAAGCTCATGGGAAGGAGCTCATGAATTTTGCAGCTAAGGAGTATGATGCAGGAGCATCTCTCCACATTAGCCTGCCAGCCACATCAGCAAATTCGAATTGTGTGTTGAATAGACGCGCAACCTCATTTAAAATTTGAATGAATGTAATTTAAATGCTTAGTTTGTTGAGCCAGGGAGTCGTGCCTTTGTGCAGGCATAGAGTAGATAGGCCTTAAATTTTTATGAGGCTGATATCTAGATCTGATGCTGGACTAGATAGCCCATTCAATGTAATTGAATAGGGTAGGTAGCTTGGAGGGAAGATCTCGAAGAGCCCCCTCAGGTAGAAGAAATTTTAGTATCTCATTTTGTAGTGTAAGCTCAGGAGCATAGGAGAGAGTCTGTGAGTAGAGATAAGAAGAGAGAAGAGTCGAGACCTTGTTACAGGCCGTGCTCAAGAACACCTTGTACAAACATGCATTTTCCATTTAATATAAACAAAAGCAGTTTATCCTGCATGTATTTCTGTGTTATGTGGATGTCTGTGAGTGTTCTATTATGCTATGAATGTATGTTATGTTTATGCACTTGCAGGAGTTGTTTGGTTTCAGACTTGAGAGATCTTTGAGGCTTCACACCAGGAGGGTGTGAAAGAACACTGCGGGTTCTGATAGCCATGCACAGGGGATGGATTTATGAAATCTACGGAGTCAGACAGATGCATGCCAGGTGGGAACAAAAGTTGAAATCAACAACTCGGAAGAAAGACCTGTGAGGTTGCTAAAAACCTCAGAGGGAAAGGTTGTGGAGAAAAACACAGTTGTAGACAGAATCTCTGAGGAGATCTGTGGAGCTCTGTCAGGTGGGTATTGAGCCAGTGCAAGGAGTGAAAAGAAGAACTCTACTTTAAGTTCTATATAACTCTGCCAGGAGGGCATTGAGATAGCGTGCAGACAGGCACAAGAAAGAGAAATCTGTTGAGTTCTGTATTTAGGAGGAGAATCCACTGAGGGATCTTAGCAGGGTTGTCGAACACCCTGCATATTTAGCAAGAGGTTGTTTGAGCAGAAGGATAGCCAGGAGGGCATCCAAATTCTCCATCTATAGGAGAAAGGAAGAAGGATTTATTTCCTTAGAGATCTGTGTGTTTGAGAATCTCAGGAGAGATAGCACTTTGTGTGCGTGAAGACTCTGAAGAGGCGCAAAAGTCAAAGAATCCCTTGGGGATTCAAGGATAAGCTCAAGAGGAGTAGTGCTTTCAGCGCACAGAGCTATAGTTGCAAGGAGCACAGAGGTTGAAGAACTCTTTGGAGAGTTCATAGTTCCAAAAGCTCAGGAGGGACAGCATTTTCATATACGCACAGGAGGACTCAAAGTAAAGGAGTTCACAGAGGAGAAAAAAGGCAAAGTTTAAGGCCTTTGAGAAATTGGAAATTCTTCCAAATTCTGGGAGAAAACGTTGAAGTTCAGGGGAAGGCATAGCAGTGTCCGATCAGAATAGAAAGGAGATCTGGACCGTTGAAGATTTCACATCCAGGAGAGTAGGAGGAGTGCACAGAAGGGGAGACTGTGATTCATTGGATCTCATTCAGATACCCATCAATCCTTGGATCGGGTGAAGAAGCACAGAGTTTAGTCTCTGGAGTGTGCGTAGAAGATCGGGGGAATGGATGGTGGAGATACTTCATCAAGAGGTGTCGAAACCCTATCAGTTGTTGGATAGGAGAAAAGTTACTCGAGGTTCAGACCTTCATAAACAAAGGAGAAAGGTCCCAAAAGGAGTGGGCTCATCGGGATATCAACCATCGGGATATTGGGAGTCACCGTGACAGGAGATCGGGAATCTCCATAGTGAAAATCCTGGAATCAATATGGGTCGTCCATCTATTGAGAGACGTGGAAAAAATCGAGAACCCGTCGGCCATCGGGGTTTTGAGTTGACAGATAAATTGTGTCATCGGCGCATCGCAAGTCTCGAAATCTCGAGAGTAAATCAGGACCATCCATCTTTGAGAATGTGTGGTAACAATAGAGGCTATCAGAAAAATACCTGAAAGAAAAGTCATATTGGGAAATCGACATTCGAGAGATCAGGGAAATCGAAGACAAAAGCATTTTGGCTTTTGAAATCGTGAAGTCCCAAGGGAGATCCAGAGTCATTGGTTTAGTAAACAATCACAACCGTTGATTGTTCTTTACGATGGAAGGTCTTCCTAGTGACGTCATATCGGGATTCGGAGAATCGGGGATCCGAGGGACAAGAGGTCACCTACATTTCAACATCAGAAACCCTGAAACCTGATTTTCTATTCTTCTGTTGTGAAGAGAATAGTGACCTGGCCTAGAGGCTAAGAGGAGCAGAAAAGACCTGTGGGTCAATTTTAAGGGAGATTCCAGGGCATAATCGAGGGAGCCACTCCAGCTCAAAGTTAAAGTAAGAACGATCCTTAAGACCGGGAGGTCAATGCAAAGGCCTTTACCAAGGCAGAGGGTGTACCTGCGTCAGAGTTGGTATCAGAGGTTGATTCTTGCTTGTATATTTCAGGAAAGGGAGGTAAAGGAAGAAGATAGAATACTAAAACTCTGTAAGGATTTATTTGCAGGTAGGAAACAGTCCAGAATAAAGTCAGCAGGACTGTAGGAAAAGGCTGAAGCCCTCAGGTTTGCAGAGTGACAGCAGCAGGTTTGCTAGGAGAGCAGACAGAGACGATAACATGGATACTGAAGGGAATAGGTATGCTAGAAAGAAAAGCCCATAGATGATGAGCACAGCCAAAAGGGGGAAAGAACTTGCCGACATCAGGGCAAGAATAGAAAATCTCTCATTGAGGATGCAATAGAAAGCAAAGTCGAGATGGGTGTATGAATGGCCCATGAGGAAGGCAAAAGAAAAATGGCCAGTCAAGGAGTTGATGGCTAGAAGACAACATAGGCTATTAAGAGGATGGTTGGGCAGGCTGAAAACCTCAATGGACCAGAAAAAGAAATGGTTCAGATATGTGAACGAGAGACTGGGAAAATTCTCGGTGAAGAGAATGAAATGGGATCAGCTAGAGATCTCAAGAATTGTCAGGAGGGCAGAGAGGAAATTCCAAATTGCTAGGTGGGCAAGGAGTTAAGATCAACTGAAGATCTCGTGGACTATCAGGAATATAGCTGAGGAATTTCAGCTTGCTAGCTGGGCAATAAAATGAGGTCGTTGCGGGATCTCAAAGACTACCAGGAGGGAAGCGAAGGGCTTCCAGTTTTCCAGGTGGGCAAAGGAACAAATATGGAATTAGTTGATTCCATGGACTGCCAAGAGGGCAGTGGGAGCATCTCAAATCTCCAGGTGGGTAGAGATGAGAATACGAGACTCTCTGAAAGTCTCATGGACTCAGAGGTGAGTTCAATTCAGCAAGGAGTGTTGATGAATATGGGATCGGTTGATCTCACAGTCTGCTAGGAGGGTAGCAGAAAAATACCATATTGTCAGGTGGGCAGGGATGAACAAATGAGACTATATGAGAATCTCATAAACTAAGAGGTGAGTTTGGATCAACAGGTGCAGCTGACAAAGGAGGAAGATATGAGAAATCTTCTGATGATTGGGGGAATTGAAATACCCCTATGAATTTTCTTAGATGAGGCAGAGGTCTGTGTTACAGATGAAGAAGCAACAACAGAAGGACAACTAGCTATGACTGTCAGGGAAGAGGAATTGGAGCAGACTTTGGAAGCTGCCCAAGCAGATGAAGAAGAAGATGAGCATTATGAGGAGTGTCTCAATGCTTTCAGCCAGGAAGCTGAGGAAGTTGTAGCACTGAAGCTGACAGTAGAAGAAGCAAAAGAGGATGATGAGCATTCTGAGGAATGGCTCATTATTTTCAGTCGGGAGATTGAAAAGACTCCAACATGGGATTTTGCAAAAGAAGAAGAAGAAGAAACAAACAACATTAGTTTGGCTGATATGTATGAACAAATTGAATCCCTGGAGAGAAGGGTGAAGGTGGAGGCCATGCACATCCAACAGGTGAAGTTGGAAGCTGATGAAGAAGGCATGGGAGATCACAGTGATATGCCCATGTGCCAAAAATTTTTGCAACTGAGGAGACTACATGAACAAGGATAGCCATTGGAGCAACTAGACAAAGTAATAGGAGAGATTAGGGAGCTAATGATCTAGTCGGCAGAGACTGCCAACAAGGAGAAGTTGGGAAGAAAGGCAGTAGCAGCGCAGAAGCAACAACAACAGGGAAATGGAGCGGATGAACAACTCCAGAGGATGATTTGGGATCCAGGAGGATTTCCATAGTTGATATGGGAAGCTCATGAGAAGGAGCTCATGAATTTTGCAGCTGAGGAGTATGATGTAGAAGCATCTCTCCACATCAACCAGCCAACCACGTCAGCCAATTCAAATTGCCTGTTGAAGAGAGGCGCAAACTCATTTAAAATTTGAATGAATGTAATTTAAATCCTTAGGTTGTTGAGCCAAGGAGTCGTGCCTTTGTGCAGGCATAGAGTAGATAGGCCTTAAATTTTTGTAAGGTTGAGATCTAGATTTGATGCTGGACTAGATAGCCCATTCAATGTAATTGAATAGGGTAGGTAGCTTGGATGGAAGAGCTCGAAGAACCCCCTTAGTTAAAAGAAATTTTAGTATCTCATTTTGTAGTGTAAGCTCAGGAGCATAGGAGAGAGTCTGTGAGTAGAGATAAGAAGAGAGAAGAGTCAAGACCTTGTTACATGCCGTGCTCAGGAACACCTTGTACAAACAGGCATTTTCCATTTAATATAAATAGAAGCAGTTTATCCTGCATGTATTTCTATGTTATGTGGATGTCTATGAGTGTTCTATTATGCTATGAATGTATATTATCTTTATGCACTTGCAGGACTTGTTTGGTTTCAGACTTGAGATATCTTTGAGGCTTCACACCAGGAGGGTGTGACAGAACACTACGGGTTCTGATATCCATTCACAGGGGATGCATTTCTGAACTCTGCGGAGTCATACAGAGGCATGCTAGGTGGGCACAAAAGTTGAAATCAAAAACTCGAAATAAAGACCTGTGAGGTTGCTAAACACCTCAGAGGGAAAGGTTGTGGAGAAAAAAACAGTTGCAGACAATATCTCTGAGGAGATCTGTGGAGCTCTGCTAGGTGGGTATTCAGCCAGTGCAAGGAGTGCATAGAAGAACTCTTCTAGGTGGGTATTCAGCCAGTGCAAGGAGTGCATAGAAGAACTCTTCTATGAGTTCTGTATAACTCTGCCAGGAGAGCATTGAGACAGTGTAAAAACAGGAACAATAAAGAGAACTCTCTTGAGTTCTGTATTTAGGAGGAGAATCCACTGAGGGATCTTAGCAGGGTTGTTGAACACCCTGCATATTTAGAAAGAGGTTTCTTGAGCAGAAGGATAGCTAGGAGGGCATCCAAATTCTCCATCTGCAGGAGAAAGGAAGAAGGATTTACTTCCTTAGAGATCTGTGTGTTTGAGAAGGTCAGGAGAGATAGCACTTTGTGTGTGTGAAGACTCTGTAGAGGCGCAGAAGTCAAAGAATCCCTTGGGGATTCAAGGATAATCTCAGGAGGGGTAGTGCTTTCAGCGCAGGGAGCTATAGTTACAAGGAACGCAGAGGTCGAAGAACTCTTTGGAGAGTTCAGAGTTCCCAAAGCTCAGGAGGGACAGTGTTTTTATATACGCGTGGGAGGACTCAAAGTAAAGGAGTTCGCAAAGGAGAAAGAAAGCAAAGGTTGAGGCCTTTGAGAAATTGAAAATTCTTCCAAATTCTAGGAGAAAGCGCTGAAGTTTAGGGGAAGGCATACCAGTGTCCGATCAGACTAGAAAGGAGATATGGACTGTTGAATATTTCACATCCACGAGAGAGTAGGAGGAGCGCACAGAAGGGGAGATCGTGAGTCATTGGATCTCATTCAGATACCCGTCAATCGTTGGATTGGGTGAAGACATGTAGAGTTTAGTCTCTAGAGTGTGCGTAGAAGATCAGTGGAATGGATGGTGGATATACTTCATCAAGAAGTGTCGAAACCTCGTCAACTATTGAATCATACAAAAGTTTCTCGAGGTTTAAACCTTCGTAAACAAAGGAGAAAGGTCCTGAAAGGAGTGGGCTCATCGGGATATTATCCATCGGGATATCGGGAGTCACGATGACAGGAGATCGGGAATATCCATGGTGAAAATCACAGAATCAATCTGGGTTGTCCATATGTTGAGACACGTGGCGGAAATCAAGAACCCGTCGGCGATAAGGGTTTTGAGTTGACAGAGAAATTGTGTCATCGGGGCATCGCAAGTCTGAAAATCCTGAGAGTAAATCACGACCGTCCATATTTGAGGATGAGTGGAAACAATCACGAGTATCAGGAAAATCCCATAAATAAAAGTCATATCGGGAAATCGACATTCGAGAGATTGGGGAAATCGAAGACAAAAGAATTTCGGCTTTTGAAATCACGAAGCCCCGAGGGAGATCTAGAGTCGTTGGTTTGGTAAACAATCGCAGCCGTTGATTGTGCTTTACGATGGAAGGGCTTCCTAGTGATGTCATATCGGGATTCGGAGAATCGGGGATATGGGAGACAAGAGGTCACCTACATTTCAACATCAGAAACTTCGAAACTCGATTTTCTATTCTTCTGGTGTGAAGAGAACGGTGACCGAACCTAGAGGCTGAGAGGATCAGAAAAGACCTGTGGGTCAATTTTAAGGGAGATTCCAGGGCAGAATCGAGGGAGCCACTCCGGCTCAAAGTTAATGTAAGAACGATCCTTAAGACTGAGAGGTCAGCACAGAGGCCTTTGCCGAGGCAGAGGGTGCAGCTACGTCACATGCCCTAGCTTTGAAAAAATGGCCTCCTTTCTCAAACTCAAATTTATCTTCTCTTGCTCCCTCAAAAATGTTTCATCTATCCAAGAATGGGTGTGCCCTCCTACCCTAGTCGAACTCATGAGGGAATCTCAAGAGTCATCTCATCTAGTGGTGGCGATTGAATGAGATCAACAGTGGAAATAAATTCAGTTATGTCACCCACTTTTCCTAAGTCTCAAAAAGTCACCTTTTAATTTGTCTCTCACAAATTAAATGACTAGGGTTCACATTAAATATTTTCTCACCCCTTAGGTGCCTAGGTGATGAGAAACGCTTTCCTAGGTACTTTTTAATTATTTTTAACACTCTAGACCCATTGGCTGGAATAATAGTGGTCCACCTAGATTAACCCGATGAAGTAGTTTTGTATCCCCATCACCCTTTGATTCAAGCTCCTTCGAGGAATTCTCCCTTTGTAACCTTTACTTGGCCAACATAGTTACCAACTTAATGAGAATCTACAAAGTTTTCATTTTTTTGGGGGTCCAATATTTTACCCTGTTTTTAAAAATGGTCCTACCGGTAACATCCCCCCTCCATTTTTAGGTTGTTTTCGATATTTTAAATTTTTCAATCTAGAATGTTTCCACATTATTTTTTTAAATGCTTATTTTTCATCTATTTTTAATTTTTTCTAATTTTTATTTTTTTTAATTCAACGTTGTTTTCAGTTGTTTTTCCATGCTTCTTTCAATATATATATATATATATATATATATATATATATATATATATATATATATTACGATTTACTTTTTTGAAGTTACTATTTTTCATATAATTGTGTCTTCATAATTAATTTATTGTTCCATACTTTTAAAATATAGTGGAAAACATCATTTTTAACACATTGTTTACCTTTACTTCAATACATAGAAAACAATTGTAGTTAAATAACACTATTTTTGAATATTTAGCAAAACAAATATACATTTTATAGCCATATATAATAAAAAAACTATGCATTTTGGTACCTATTCCTTTAAAATAACGTGTTAAATAAAACATTTTTAACACATTGCTTACCTTTACATCAATACACAGAAAACAAGTGTAGTTAAATAACACTATTTTTGAATATTTAGCAAAACAATATACATTTTATAGCCATATTTAATAAAAAGCATATGCATTTTGGTACCTATTCCTTCAAAATAATGTGTTAAATAAAACATTTTTATGGACATAATTGAAGAAAAAAGTCAAAATTTAATAAAAAAATTATCATTTCCTTTCATATTTTTATACATTTGAAATAAAAAAACGACAACATTTAATAAAATTTTCCAATGTCTAGTGATTCAGATAAAAATAAAAAGAAAAAGAAAATAATAAAAAGATTCATCACAAAACAACAATAGATACATCGTTATTCTTATCTTAAAATCTTAAAGGAAAAACATTATAGTTATATGATGCAGGAGCATCGCCAACTCATCAAGCGAGCCAGCCCATCAAGCGGAGAACAACTGGAGAAACAAACCCAAATTTTGAAACGTGCTTTGGGATTGTAGCGCAAGTCTTTAATGAATCCTTTATGAAGGAGCGCCTTTTGTATGTTGTATCATACCTCGAGCCATAAGCTCTTGTATGAAGTAGATAGGAGGCATTTAATAGATTTAATGCAGGTAGATAGGATTTTATTTCCAGATTAGACATTTTTAGAGTTCGAGAGGGAAAACAGATATAGACACCGTCATTGTATTATTGTAACATTAGCCATAAGCAGCATTCAGAAGAGAGGAGCAAACTGAGAAAACTGTGAAGAACACCCATGTACATACAATTGAATTTATAGAAGAAAGTTTTGATTCAAGTTCATGGTTGGTGTTGTTTCTCTCTGTAAATTGGTTATGTGCTCATGAATGTTTTTTTTTTCTGGTTATGCATTTTCTTTGAATATGATGTGCATGTGATTTCAGGGTTTAAATTGAAGTCTGAGAGGAGAGAATAAGTTTCAATTGTTTCTCTGTCTGAGCCAGGATATTCTTGCAAAGAGTGCAGTTGAATTCATCCGCAAGGAGTGCGTTGATGAGGGCTTGATAGTTTAACTTTTGATCTTACTTGTCCAGGATTGAGAATTGATTGTTGAAGCCGTGCGAAGAGTGCACAGGAGGAAGAAAAAGTCTCAGTTGTTAATCTGAGAAAAGGAAGCTAAAGACTGTTGCTACAGCAGTTGCACAGAGTCTGAAGGATTCAACACCTGGGAAGTTGTTGAATGTCGAGCACAAGTAGTGTGTGCAAATCCCTCTGAAGGAGTCAGAGTGGGAAAGCTCAGGAGGTTTAGCACTTCCGGGATATTGTCGAAAGTAGATTGCAGGAGTTTTATGCGGAGGAAGGTTCGAGCAGGAGCTACAAGCGCAGGCTTTGAAGGACAAACTGAGAGAAAGAATACTTATTCATTTTCGAGAAATATCCAAAGGAGGAGGAATCAATGGCTAGGATTCGCTGAAGGAAACAATGAAATCCCGTAGGCCATCAGATCTCGGGAAAGTTGCGTAGGTTTTAAGCCTGGAGGAGCAGGGAAGATCCTGGAGATTCAGAGTTCGAGATATTTGGGTTTCTATGGTCGTGGAACTCTTATAGAAATAAATTGTGATCCGCGATTTCCCAAAGGAGCCTCAACCGTTGATTTCAGCAGGGACATGTGGAAAGAGATCCCAAGGATTGTGGATCGGAGCATCGGGTTTCCGGAGACAGGGGCCTTGTATGTTGACATCACGATTTGCGATTTAACGACACAGTAGGAGCCGTTGATCTGCAAGACGCATGTCCAAGGATCTAGAAGAGTCGGGGTTCGACATTTCGGGGTTCTCGGTGTCGTGAGAATCATTGCAGGAGGAGTTCCAAAAATCTGAAATGCGATAACCATGCATCCATAATGCTGAGTGGAGGGCAGGTGGCATCGACATATCGTGAGCTTGGGGGTTCACGAGTTGGAGCCACCAAGTTTTGCGTCAAGGTTTACGAGGTCGCGAGAGGCAATATTGTGGCAACCATTGACTAAAGTGTGGGACCCAGAGCACAGTAAAGGGGGACAGGTGGAATCGGAGATCGTGCTCTCGTGGACCGAGAGGTCACATGTGAGAAGGGATTAGCCGAGGAGAGCTAAAGATTAGAGAGAGGCGGTATCGAGCATCGAGAATCGGGGATTTTCGAGGCGAGTTGTTTACAATCTCGCAAAAGATGATTTTTTGATAGGAACAATCCCGACCGTGAAGGGAATTCGTGAAGGGAATATCCATCGAGTTTCGGGGATTTTGAGGCCCGAGTACAGGACTCGCAATCTTGCGAGGTTTGATTATCCGATAGGAAAAAGGATATCGTTAGGTGATCATTTTGTGGGTGTGGAAAAGTCCCGATAAGGGATTTGAGGAGCATTTGAGCTCTTCGGGCTGAGGAAAGAGAAGGTCCTGGTGGAAGCGGACGTGCGTCGTGTGACGTCTGCAGCAAGTGGTATCAGAGTGAGAGAAAATTCTCTATTTTCTGTAGCAGAGGAGAAAAGAATATTTCACCATGCTGCCAAGAAGAGAAAGGCAGTCGCTTGATCCATAGGATAGGGATGTGCGAAGAAGAGGTAGGCCGGTAGGGAATCCAGAGATGGAGAGGCAGATATGCGATCTCAGAGCGATATTGGAAGATATGGAAGCAGCGCAGAGATGCAGAGCAAGTGCGGGATATATGAGCGACTCCGAAGGTGAAGTGGAAGTCGAGCAACAGGAAGAAGTTGCAGCCAAAGATGCAGCCAATGAGCGATTGATTAAAGCTATCACCCAGATGAGTTCAAAGACAAAAATGGACATTCCAGTCTATGAAGGAAGTCTGGATGCAGAAGAGTTGTTGGATTGGATTAGAGCTCTTGACACCTACTTCGATTATGAGGATATCGAAGGGGATAAAAGGGTAAGTCATGCTGTCACTAAATTGAAAGGACATGTGATGCAGGAGCATCGCCCACGTCAAGTGAGCCAGCGCAAGAGCAGAAAAGACAGCTGGACAGCGCCAACAAAATTTTTGAAACACCTTGATATTGTTGCGCCAAACATTAATATGTGAATTTAATGAAGCGCACTTGTATTGTAATGGGCCTTGAGCCTTTAAGCTCTCGTCCTTAGGTAGATGCAGCATTTAATTTAGTTAATGCTTGTAGATAGAAAATTAATTGTAGATTTGATAGCTTTCGAATTCGAGAGGGAAAATGGATATAGACACCCTCATTGTATCATTGTAAAATATCAAGAAAAGAAGCATTCAGAAAAAAGGAGAGAACAACAGAGGATTGTATGAAGAACACTACATGTACATATATTGAATTAATAGGAGAAAGCCTTGATTCAATTCCATGGTTATATGTTATTTCTATGTGTATTGATGTTTTTCTCATGAATGTATGTTTCTTGTCATACATTTTCTTTTATATGCTATGTATGGGATTTCATAGTTGAATTGAATCCTGAGAGGTTGAGTGAATGAGTTTCAATTGTTTCTCTAACTGAACCAGAGGATTCCTGCAAGGAGTGCAGTTGAATTTGTCTGCAAGGAGTGCGTGACTGCAGGGTTCACTTGGAGAAATCTTTTTTCCTCATTCATCTCAGAAGTGCAGATTTGGAACTGGAGTTGTGCAGGGCGTGTGCAGGCTAGATGATGTCTCAGAGTTGCGATTCTGAGGAAAGGAATTGAAGGATTTCTGCTGCAGGAGTGCGCAGGATTGAAGACTTCAACACTTGGCGTGTTTGAAGATTTTCCGCAAGGAATGCGCGCAAGAACTTCTTCCTGAGGGAATCGAAGTTGTGAAGCTCAGGAGAGATAGGCCTTCAAAGTTGTTGAAGAGCAGCAGAACCAAGTTGCGTGAGCAGGTTTAACGGAGAAATGCAGGTTGGCGAATCCGTCTTGTGGAAAGACATTTCTTGTTCGTGGACTGCTCAGGGGAAGAGTGGACGGACAGAATTTCTCCGAGAAGATTTCGTGAAGTGGTGTGGATCATTGGATCTTGCAGGGGTGCAAGGAAGATACATTGTAGGAGTGGAAGAAGTTTGAATCTCATGAAGGTAGGGGTCGTCGATCGGGATCACGAGGAGCTTGGGTTCTACTCGTGGATCGACACATCAGGAGTTCGTAAGGTAAGACTCTAACTTTACACCACCGAAGTCGTGAGAGTGCGAAGCGTGACATTTCGACAATTGCATGGATAGTGTGGGCCATAGCATGGTGATGTGGCAGGTGACATGAGATATCGAAGGTTCGGCATCTCGGTTAGTGGGAGTCGAAGAAGAAGTTGGTTGGTAGCGCGAATAGCAAAGTCGCGAGAAAGCGAGATCGCGGGTCTCAACATTTCAGCACATCGGGTATCGAAGGTTGGAACCCCGAGTGGTTGGTTTCGTGAGTTGCGAAGACACGATAAGACCAAAGTCCCAATAGCGGAGAAGAAAGTCAGCGAATACTGACCCATCGGTCCTCGGGAAATCGAGAGTATAGAAATCAATAGTGAACTCGCGAAGATGTGAAGTTCTGATCCTCTGAAGGAAGAAGTGAGGGTCGCGCAAGGTAGAACCTGTGGGGTGCAGACTTCCTGATAAGGAAGTAGAAGAACCGTTAAGTTCTTCGTGCCAAGGGGAAGAGAAGATCCTGTGAGAGCGATCGAGCTCCGAGGAGTCTGGTTGCGTTAGAGTGGTATCAGAGCAGGAGTGACTCTTTGTTTTCTGTAATAGGGAGGAAGAAGAACTCACCATGCCGCTGAGAAGGGAGAGATAATCACCTGACCTGAAAGATAGGGAGGTGGGGAGAAGAGGTAGGCCGACAGGAAATCCAGAAATGGAGCGGCAGATGAGAGATCTTCGAGCAAGGCTTGAGGATATGGAGACAACACAAAGACACAGAGTTGGTGCAGGGGATCTTAGTGATTCCGAAGTCGAAGAGGAAGCTAGACATGAAGAAGAGGTTACAATAGAGGATGCATCAACAGAGCGGTTGATCAAAGCCATTTCCAGGATGAGTTCCAAGACCAAAATGGACATTCCAGCCTATGAAGGAAGCATGGATGCAGAAGAGTTGTTGGATTGGATCTGAGCTCTTGATACCTACTTCGATTATGAGGATATCGAAGAGGATAAGAAGGTTAGACACGTTGTTACGCGCTTGCAAGGACATGAAACATTATGGAGGGACGAGTTACAAGCTGACAGACGCTACAAGGGAAAGCAGAAGATCAAATGTTGGGATCGAATGATCGCGAAGATGAAGGAAAATTTCATCCCAAGGGATTACCAGAACACTCTATTCAGGAGAATGCAGAACCTGAGACAGAAGTTGATGACGATGAAGGAGTATACCGAAGATTTTTACAAGATCAACATCAGAGTAGGTCATCGGGAGAGCGATGATGAGAAAGTAGCCAGATATCTGAATGGTCTGAGATACGACATTCATGATGAGTTAAGCATGGTTACCATCAGGACGGTGGAGGATGCTTACCAGATGGCTCTGAAAACCGAAGAAAAGCTGAGCCATAAGCAAGGTCAGTGAGGGTGAGGCAAAAGTCAGCCCAGAGGCAAGGCAGTTGCCCAAGAAAAATTCCATAAGCCCAAGGAGGAATGGAATAAACCTCAGGGTACACTTGAGAGAGGTGGAACCTCACAGTGAGGACAACCACATGTTGAACAAAGAATACATCAGATTGATCAGTGAGGAGATTATGCTGATGCAAACACTCTTCCTCGTACTAGAGGTCGAGGTAGAGGAAGAGGTGGAGTTATCACATGTTTTACATGTGGAAAGAATGGGCATAAGTCATTCGAGTGTCCAGAGAAAAATAAGGACATCGGAGAAGTTCACATCGTAGAAGAACAGAGGTGTGATGCTGAGACCGAAGATGCAGAAAGCGGAAGATCGCTTGAATTGCATAAAGTACTTTTGACACCCAAGAAGGAGGTGGAACCCTCAGTCGAAAGGAAAAGACTGTTCAGAACATCTTGCAAGGCCAAGGACAGGAAATGCAAGGTTATTGTGGATAGCGGAAGCACCGATAATCTTGTTTCGACCGAGATGGTGGAGAAATTGGAGCTGGAGACGACTGATCACCCGAGTCCATATAAAGTATCATAGCTACAGAAGGGACATCAGGTGAGTGTCACTAAACAGTGTTTAGTTGAATTTAAGATAGGTGGTTATAATGATAAGATTCTGTGTGATGTTATTCCCATGGATGTATGTCATTTATTGCTGGGTAGACCATGGAAATATGACATAAATGTAGTTCATGATGGGAGGATGAACACATACACTTTGGAGAAGGATGGGAGTACACACAGGTTGCTTCCGATAAAAGATAAGGAGGTGAAGCCGAAAGTAAGCAACACAATACTTCTCATGAGTGGGAAGGAACTTCTCACAGAGATGGAGAAGAGGGAAGATCCACAATTCTTTGTGGTCAGGAAACCGAGGATTGTCCTGACTAGCACAAGAGTGGACGACTTACCAGATGAGATTCAAGAACTGCTGGAAGAGTTCGATGACATCATTGTGGATGAATTACCTCATTCGTTGCCACCAATGAGGAGTGTGAATCACCACATAGACCTCATCCCAAGAGCGAGTTTACCAAACAAAGTTGTGTACAGGTTGACACCGCAAGAGAATGAGGAGGTCAAGAAACAGGTCCAGGATTTGCTAGATAAAGGATTGGTGAGGGAAAGTTTGAGTCCATGTGTTGTTCCAACAGTGCTCAGTCCAAATAAATACGGAGGCTCGAGGATGTGAACTGACTCCAGAGAGATCAAAAAAATTACCATCAGGTACAGGTTTCCACTTCCGAGAATGGATGATCTGATGGATTGCCTAAGTGGGGAAAATTATTTTTCAAAGATTGATCTCAAGAGTGGATATCATCAGATTCGCATGAGGGAAGGCGGTGAATGGAAGACAACATTCAAGACAAACTAAGGCTTGTACGAATGGTTGGTCATACCGTTTGGTTTGACAAATGCGCCAAGCACATTCATGAGGCTGATGAATGAAGTTCTGCAGGAATTCATTGGGAAGTTTGTTGTCATATATCTGGATGATATACTGATTTTCAGCAAGACAAAGGCTGAACATTTGAAACATTTGGCCATTGTGATGAGAAAACTACAGCAAGAGAAGTTGTTGATCAACATGAAGAAATCATCATTTATGAAGACAAATCTCATTTATTTGGGTTTCGTCATATCGGCGAATGAGTTGAAGATGGATCCAAGTAAGGTGGACGTGATTAAAAATTGGCCATCACCGAGAAATATTTTCGAGATGAGAATTTTCCATGGTTTGGCTAGTTTCTACCAAAAAATCATCAGGAATTTCAGTGGAATTAGCGTCGCGATGATGGACACAATGAAGAAGCGGCATAATAATTTTCACTGGAAAACAGAGGATGAAAGGAGCTTCAATCTATTGAAGCGAAAGATCACAGAGCAACCAGTGTTGGTGTTGCCTGATTTCAAGAAAACATTTCAGGTGAAATGTGATGCAAGAGGATACGCCATAGGAGCTGTCTTAAGCCAAGAAGACAGAGCAGTTGCCTATTTCAACGAGAAGATGGATGAAGAAAAGCTGAAATACTCCACATATGATAAATAATTTTATGCTATCATACAGGTGTTGAAGAAGTGGAGACACTACTTGATACCCAAGGAATTTGTATTGTACAGTGATAATCATGCATTGCAGTTTGTGAGTCAACAAGAGAAGTTGAATCAGAAACATGCAAAATCGGTAGAGTATATGCAGAATTTCACGTTTGTGATTAAGCATATTGCAGGTACTTCTAAGAAAGTGGTTGATGCTTTGAGGAGGAAATGTTTGTTAATGCAGGAGTTCAGAGTCAAGACATTGGGCTTTGAAAATCTGAAGGACATGTATGCAGGTGATGTTGATTTTGCAGAGGCATACGAGGCAGCTGACAATCTAGTTCTCAGAGAAAGAAGCCCATGGATAGATTATATGATCCAGGAGGGATTGCTATTCAAAGGCAATCAACTCTGTATTCTGAATTGCTCCATGAGGGAGAATCTGTCGAAGGAGAAGCACAGTGGAGGCTTGGCAGGACATTTTGACCAAGAAAAGACCTTTGCGAAGTTGAACGAATCATACTTTTGGTCGAGCATGCGAGAAGAGGTCAAGAGGTTTGTTGACAGGTGTCGAATTTGTCAGCATTCAAAGGGGAGAAAGTAGAATGCAGGGTTGTATCAACCATTGCCCATACCAGAGAGACCATGGGAGGCGATAAGCATGGATTTTGTATTGGGTTTGCCAAGGACGCAGAGAGGTGTTGATTCCATCTTTGTGGTGGTGGACAGGTTTTCTAATATGGCACACTTTATTCCATGCCAGAAGACCAACGATGTGACGCACATCGCAAATTTATTCTTCAAGGAGATCATTAGACTTCATGGACTGCCGAGAAGCATAGTCTCGGACAGGGATACGAAATTCATAGGTCATTTCTGGAGGACACTATGGAAGAAGCTAGGAACTAACTTTGCATTTATTTTGTCTTATCATCCATAGACAGACGGAAAAACGGAAGTGTTCAACAGGAGTCTAGGAGACTTGTTGAGAAGCTTGGTGACAGAACACCATAGAAGCTGGGACAACATATTTCCATAGGCAGAGTTTGCATACAACGATTCAGTGAATCGGAGTACAGGCAAAAGCCCATTTTAGATTGTGTATGGGACACAGCCGAGAGGAGTATCTGAACTCAGGGATTCAGAGCAGACTGCAACTAGCAGCGCTAGTGCAGAAGAATTCGCTGAAGCGATGAAGGAACTTCACAGCAAGGTGAAGCAGCGACTGATGAACTCAAATTAGGAATACAAGCGCAGAGCAGATCAACATCAGAGACAACTTCAGTTTGAAGTTGGCGATTTAGTTCTGGCTCATCTAAGGAAAGAAAGGTTCCCAAGGAGGACAAACTATAAATTGAAAATGAAGAAAATTGAGCCATGCAGAGTCCTGAAGGAATTTGGGGAGAACACTTATGAGATTGAGTTGTCGGATGGCATCGGGATATCTCTGATATTTAACGTTTTGGATTTATACCCATACAGGGCTGGAAAAGTAGAAGCTGGAGCTGAGGAACCAGTGATCCAGTGGATGAAACAATTACCAATAGCAGAAAATCCACAGATGGAGTGCATATTGGACAAGCGAGTGGGTAGGAAGACCAAGCGAAAGAAATATTTTGAATATCTGATCAAATGGAAGAATCACCCAGTGGAGGATGCCAGCTGGGAAAGTGAAGAAGTGATACAAAATCATGGACAGACCATGCAAGAGCTCATGGACAGGATCCCATGAAAATTTTCAAGCGAGGGAGTATGATGTAGGAGCATCGCCCACGTCAAGCGAGCCAGCGCAAGAGCAGAGAAGACAGCTGGAAAGCGCCAACAAAATTTTTGAAACACCTTGATA
This sequence comes from Picea engelmannii, assembly GCA_009831015.1. Taxonomy (NCBI): domain Eukaryota; kingdom Viridiplantae; phylum Streptophyta; class Pinopsida; order Pinales; family Pinaceae; genus Picea; species Picea engelmannii. The sequence goes on along the minus strand of ML781958.1, from coordinate 11,371 downwards.
TTGTTGCGCCAAACATTAATATGTGAATTTAATGAATCGCACTTGTATTGTAATGGACCATGAGCCTTTAATCTCTCGTCCTTAGGTAGATGCGGCATTCAATTTAGTTAATGCTGGTAGATAGAAAATTAATTGTAGATTTGATAGTTTTTGAATTCGAGAGGGAAAACGGATATAGACACCCTCATTGTATCATTGTAAAATATCAAGAGTAGAAGCATTCAGAAAAAAGGAGAGCAAAACAGAGGATTGTATGAAGAACACTACATGTACAGATATTGAATTAATAGGAGAAAGCCTTGATTCAATTCCATGGTTATATGTTATTTCTTTGTGTATTGATGTTTTGCTCATGAATGTATGTTTCTTGTCATACATTTGATTTTATATGCTGTGTATGGGATTTCATAGTTGAATTGAAGCCTGAGAGGTTGACTGAATGAGTTTCAATGGTTTCTCTAACTGAACCAGAGGATTCCTACAAGGAGTGCAGTTGAATTTGTCCGCAAGGAGTGCGTGACTGCAGGGTTCACTTGGAGAAATATTTTGTCCTCATTCATATCAGAAGTGAAGATTTGGAACCGGAGCCGTGCAGGGCGTGCGCAGGCTAGACGAAGTCTCAGAGTTGTGATTCAGAGGAAAGGAATTGAAGGATTTCTGCTGCAGGAGTGCGTAGAATTGAAGACTTCAACACTTGGCGTGTTTGAAGATTTGCCGCAAGGAATGCGTGCAAGAACTTCTTATTGAGGGAATCGAAGTTGTGAAGCTCAGGAGATATAGGCCTTCAAAGTTGTTGAAGGGCGGAAGAACCAAGTTGCGTGAGCAGGTTGAACGGAGAAATCCAGGTTGGCGAATCCATCTTGTGGAAAGACATTTCTTGTTCGTGGACTGCTCAGGAGAAGAGTGGACGGACGAAATTTCTCCGAGTAGATTCCACGAAGTGGTGTGGATCGTTGGATCTTGTGGGGGTGCAAGGAAGCTACAGTGAAGGAGTGGAAGAATTTCAAAGCTCAGGAAGGTAGGGGTCGTCGATCGGGATCACGAGGAGCTTGGGTTCTACTCGTGGATCGACACATCGGGAGTTCGTAAGGTAAGACTCTAACTTTACACCACGGAAGTCGTGAGAGTGCGAAGAGCGAAATTCCAATAATTGCGTGGATAGTGTGGGCCACAACAGGAGGACGTGGTAGGTGACACGAGATATCGGAGGTTCGGCGTCTCGGTTACCGGAAGTCGAAGAAGAAGTTGGTTGGTTGTGCAAATAGAGAAGTCGCGAGAAAGCGAGATCATGGGTCTCGACATTTCGGCGCATCGGGTATCGGAAGTTGGAACCCCGAGTGGTTGGTGTCGCGAGTTGCAAAGACATGAAAAGACCAAACTCCCGATAGCGGAGAAGAAAGTCAACGAAAACTGACCCATCGGGCCTCGGGAAATCGAGAGTATAGAAATCGATAGTGAACTCGCGAAGACACAAAGTTCCAATCCTCCGAAGGAAGAAGTGAGGGTCGCACAAGGTAGAAATTGTGGGGTGTAGACTTCCTGATAAGGAAGTAGAAGAACCGTTATGTTCTTCGGGCCAAGGGAAAGAGAAGATCTTGTGAGAGCGATCGAGCTCCGAGGAGTCTAGTTGCATAAACATGCAGCATTATGGTGGGACGAGCTTCAGGCTGATAGATGTTCCAAAGGTAAACAAAAGATCAAAAGCTGGGATCAAGACATTATCAGATCACACTGTTCAGGAGAATGCAGAACCTGAGACAGAAGCTGATGACGGTAAAAGAGTATAATGAAGAATTTTATAAGCTCAATATCAGAGCAGGCCATCATGAGAGCGATGATGAAAAAGTTTACAGGTATATGAATGGCTTAAGATACAATATCCAAGATGAGATGAGTATGACAACCATCAGAATGGTGGAGGATGCGTATCAGATGGCGTTGAAGACAGAAGAAAAGCTAAGCCATAAGCCAGCACAGCGTGGCAGAGGCAAGAGCCATCCAAGAGGTAAATCAGTTGCTCAAGACAGGTTCCAGAAATCTAAGGATGACTGGAAGAAGCCTCAAACCAGGATGGAAAGAGGTGGAAGTTCTCAGCGAGGAAAGCACGCTGAACAACGAATGCATCAGATCGAACAGAGCGGGGGATACACTGATAACAATACTTTTCCTAGTACCATAGGTAGAGGAAGAGGCAGAGGAGGAATCATCACATGCTACACATGTGGCAAGAATGGGAACAAGGTAGTTGATTGTCCAGACAGGAAGAAATATGGAGGTGAAGCTCACATCCCCGAGGCACAAAGGCGAAATGCTGAAGCAGAAGACGCAGAAGACGGAAGGTCATTAATGATGCGTAAAGTTCTCTTAACACCCGAGAAAGAGGTGGAGGAAACAGCTCAGAGAAGCAGAGTATTCAGAACCGCATGCAAGACCAAAGACAGGAAATGCAAGGTCATTGTGGATAGTGGAAGCACCGACAATCTCGTTTCAACCAAGATGGTGGAGAAACTAGTGTTGGAAACGACTGATCACCCGAGTCCATATAAAGTTTAATGTCTAGAGAAGGGACATCAGGTGAGTGTCACTAAACAGTGCTTAGTGGACATCAAGATAGGAGGATATAATGATAAAATTCTTTGTGATGTTATTCCTATGGACGTATGTCATTTATTGCTAGGCAGACCATGGCAATATGACAGAAACGTAATTCATGATGGGAAGATGAATACGTACACTTTAGAGAAGAATGGGAGAACACATATGTTACTTCCAATAAAGGATAAGGAGGTGAAACCGGAAGTGAACAACATGATACTTCTCATGAGTGGGAAGGAACTTCTAGCAGAAGTAAAGAAGAAGGAAGATCCACAATTCTTTGTGGTCAGGAAACCAAGGGTTGTTTTGACCAGCACAAGAGTGGATGATTTGTCGGAAAAAATTTATAAACTTTTGGAGGAGTTCACTGATATAATGATGGACGAATTACCTCATTCGTTACCGCCGATGACGAGCGTGAGCCATCACATACACCTCATACCAGGAGCTAGTTTACCGAACAAAGATGCGTATAGGTTGATGTCGCAGGAGAATGAAAAAGTTAAAAGGAAGGTACAGGAACTGTTAGATAAAGGACTGATCAGGGAAAGTTTAAGTTCGTGTGTCGTTCCAATGGTACTGAGTCCAAAGAAATATGGAGGATGGAGAATGTGTATAGATTCCAGAGCCATTAACAAGATAACCATTAGGTATAGGTTTCCATTGCCATGGATGGATGACTTGATGGACTGCTTAAGTGGAGCACATTTTTTTTCAAAGGTAAATTTGAAAAGCGGATACCATCAGATTCGCATGAGGGAAGGCGATGAGTGGAAGACAACCTTCAAAACCAATGGAGGGTTGTACGAATGGCTAGTCATGCTGTTTGGTTTGATGAATGCACCGAGTACATTCATGAGGTTGATGAATGAAGTGTTGAAAGAGTTTATTGGTAAGTTTTTCATTTTTTATTTGGATGACATCTTGATTTTCAGCAAAACGAAGGAAGAACATATGAAGCATTTAGTTGCAGTAATGAGGAAACTACAACAAAAGAAACTGTTGGTCAACATGAGGAAATCTTCATTTATGAAGACAGAACTCATTTACTTGGGGTTTTTCATATCGACAATTGAATTGAAGATGGATCCAAGTAAAGTGGAGGTGATTAAAAATTGGCCATCACCAAGAAATGTTTTCGAGGTGAGAAGTTTTCATGGATTGGCTAGTTTCTACCGAAAATTCATTAGGAACTTCAGTGGAATTAGCGAAACAATGATGGACACAGTCAAGAAAAGACATAAATATTTTCATTGGACTGAGGAGGTAGAGAAGAGCTTCAATATGTTGAAGTGAAATATCACCGAACAACCAATTTTGGTGTTGCCAGATTTTACAAAGGTTTTCCAAGTAAAATGTGATGCAAGTGGTTTTTCCATAGGAGCGGTATTGCGCTAGGAGAACAAACCAATCGCATATTTCAGAGAGAAGCTGGATGAGGCAAAGTTGAAGTACTCCACGTATGATAAAGATTTTTATGCTATCATACAAGCATTGAAGAAGTGGAGGCATTATTTGATCCCGAAAGAATTTGTTCTGTATAGTGATAATCATGCATTACAGTTTGTGACTCGGTAGGAGAAGTTGAATCAGAAACATGCTAAATGGGTACAGTATATGCAGAATTTCACATTTGTGATTAAGCGCATTTCAGGGACTGCTAACAAAGTGGCTGATGCTTTGAGCAGGAAGTGTTTGTTGCTGCAGGAGTTTCGAGTCAAGACATTGGGTTTTGAAAATCTTAAGGACATGTATGCAGGTGATGTAGATTTTGCAGAGGCATATGAGGCAGCTGAGAATCCATTTCTCAGAGACAGAAGCCCATGGATGGATTACATGATCCATAATGGACTATTATTCAGAGGAAATCAATTATGTATTCCAATTTTCTCCATGAGGGAGAATTTGCTAAAGGAAAAACACAGTGGAGGCTTGGCAGGCCATTTTGGCCATGACAAAACATTCACAAAGCTGAGCGAATCATATTTCTGGCTAGGCATGCGAGAAAATTTCAAGATTTTTGTTGATAGGTATCGAATTTGTCAGCATTCGAACGGGAGAAAGAAAAATGCGGGGTTTTATCAACCATTGCCCATAGAAGAGAGGCAATGGGAGGCGATAAGCATGGACTTTGTATTGGGTTTGCCAAGGACGCAGAGAGGTGTTGATTCTATCTTTGTGGTGGTAGACAGGTTTTCAAAAATGGCACATTTTATTCCATGCCATAATACCAGCGATGCGACGCACATCACGAATTTGTTCTTCAAAGAGGTTGTTAGACTTCATGGTTTACCCAGAAGCATTGTATTGGACAGGGATACGAAGTTCATTGGGCATTTCTGGAGGACACTCTGGAAGAATATTGGAACTAACTTGGCGTTTAGTTCAACTTATCATCTGCAAATGGATGGACAAACAGAGGTGGTAAATAGAAGTTTGGGAGATTTTCTAAGAAGCCTAGTGATAGAGCACCACAGTAGCTGGGATAACGTGTTGCCGCAGACAGATTTTTCTTACAACGATTCAGTGAACATAAGCACAGGCAAAAGTCCATTTGATATTGTATAAGGCAGAAAACCAAGAGGAGTATCTAAACTGAGGGATTCAGGGAAGATAATGACAAAGAGCGCAAGCGCTGAAGAATTTGTAGAGGCGATGGAATAACTTCACAGCAGGGTGAAGCAACGATTGCTGGAGTCAAACTAGGAATATAAGCGCAGAATGGATCATCATCGGAGACAACTTCAGTTCAAGGTTGGGGATCTAGTTCTGGCACATCTGAGGAAGGAAAGGTTCCCAAGGGGAACATACAACAAGCTCACGATGAAAAAAATCGGGCCATGTAAGGTCTTGAGAAAATTCAAAGAGAATTCTCATGAGATCGAATTGTCGGATGGCATCAAAATATCTTTGACATTTAATGTTTCAGACTTGTATCCATATAAGGTCAAGGAAGAAAGAGCTGGAAGTAAAGAACAGCCAGAGGTCCAGTGGCAGAATCAGATGCCAATTGCAGATAGGCCACAGATGGAGCGTATACTTGACAAGAGAGTCAGCAAAAGAACCAGACGGAAGCAATACTTCGAGTATCTGGTCAAATGGAGGAACCATCCAGTGGAAGATGCCAGCTGGGATATAGAAGCAGTCATTCAAAATCATGGACAGACCGCGCAAGAGCTCATGGATAGGAGCCCATGAAAGTTTTCAAGTCGAGGAGTATGATGCAGGAGCATCGCCAACTCATCAAGCGAGCCAACCCATCAAGAGAAGAACAATTGGAGAAACAAACCCAAATTTGGAAACGTGTTTTGGGATTGTAGCGCAAGTCTTTAATGAATCCTTTATGAAGGAGCACCTTTTGTATGTTGTATCAGACCTCGAGCCATACGCTCTTGTCTGAAGTAGATAGGAGGCATTTAATAGATTTAATGTAGGTAGATAGGATTTTATTTCCAGATTAGACAGTTTTAGAGTTCGAGAGGGAAAACGGATATAGACACCCTCATTGTATTATTGTAACATTAGCCATAAGCAACATTCAGAAGAGAGGAGAAAATAGAAAAAACTGTGAAGAACACCCATGTACAGACAATTGAATTAATAGAAGAAAGTTTTGATTCAAGTTCATGGCTGGTGTTGTTTCTCTGTGTAGATTGTTTATGTGCTCATGAATGTTTGTTTTTCTGGTTATGCATTTGCTTTGAATATGTTGGGCATATGATTTCAGGGTTTAAACTGAAGTCTGAGAGGAAAGAATAAGTTTCAATTGTTTCTCTGTCTGAGCCAAGAGATTCCTGCAAAGAGTGAAGTTGAATTCATCCGCAAGGAGTGCGTTAATGAGGGATCGATAGTTTAACTTTTGATATTACTTCTCCAAGATTGAGAGTTGATTGTTGAAGCCGTGCAGAGAGTGAGCAGGCGGAAGAAAAAGTCTCAGTTGTTAATCTGAAAAAACGAAGCTAAAGACTGTTGTTGCAGGAGTTGCGCAGAGTCTGAAGGATTCAACACCTGGGAAGTTGTTGAATGTCGAGCGCAAGTAGTGTGTGCAAATCCCTCTGAAGGAGTTAGAGTGGGAAAGCTCAGGAGGTTTAGCACTTCCGGGATATTGTCGAAAGTAGAGCACAGGAGTTTTATGCGTAGGAAGGTTCGAGCAAGAGCTACAAGCGCAGGCTTTGAAGGACAAAGTGCGAGAAAGAATACTTAGTCATTTTCAAGAAATCTCCAAAGGAGGAGGAATCGACAGCTAGGATTCGCCGAAGGAAATAGCGAAATCCCGTAGGCCATTAGATCTCAGGAAATTTTCACAGGGTTTAAGCCTGGAGGAGCAGGGAATATCCTGAAGTTTGGGGTTCGGGATATCGGGGTTTCTATGGTCATGGAAATCTTATAGAAAGAAATCGTGATCTGCGATTTCCTGAAGGAGCCTCAACCATTGATTTCAGTGGGGACACGTGGCAAGAGATCCCAAGGATCGTGGATCGAAGCATCGGGTTTCCGGAGAGAGGGGCCTTGTATGTGGACATCGCGATTTTTGATTTCCTGACACAGTAGGAACAGTTGATCTACAAGACGCGTGTCCAAGGATCTAGAAGAGTCAGGGTTCGACATTCTGGGGTTCTCGGTGTCGTGAGAATCATTGCAGGAGGAGTTCTGAAACTCTGAAACGTGATAACCATGCAGTGACAGTGTTGAGTGGAGGGAAGGTGGCATCGACATATCGTGAGCTCGGGGGTTCGCGAGTTGGAGCCGCCAAGTTTTGCGTCAAGGTTTACAAGGTTGCAAGAGGCGATATTGTGGAAACCATTGACTAACGTGTGGGACCCAGAGCACAATAAAGGGGGACAATTGGCATCGGAGATCGGGGATCGGAGATCCCAGGGGTGTGAATTCTTCGCATTGCAAATTCATGAAGTCTAAATTTCTGATAAGAGAAATATCGTGCTCTCATGGACCGAGAGGTCACATGTGAAAAGGGATTATCCGAGGAGAGATAAGGATTGGAGAGAGGCGGTATCGAGGATCGGGAATTGGGGATTTCCGAGGTGAGTTGTTTACAATCTCGCAAAAGATGATTTTCCAATAGGAGCAATCCCGACCGTGAAGTGAATTCGTGAAGGGAATATCCATCGGGTTTCGGGGATTTTGAGTCCCGAGTACAGGACTTGCAATCTTGTGAGGTCCGATTCTCCGATAGGAAAAAGGAGATCGTGAGGTGATCATTCTGTGGGTGTGGAAAAGTCCCGATAAGGGATTTGAGGAGCATTTGAGCTCTTCGGGCCGAGGAAAGAGAAGGTCCTGGTGGAAGCGGACGTGCGCCGGGTGACGTCTGTAGCATTATAGCTCATGTAAAACTTGCAAAATTGAGCATCGTCTTTAAGCGCATATTAAAACTAATAAATAATATCATATATCTCAAATTCATCATTCTCGAAATACACATTATCATCTTCTTCAACATCATTTTTTGCATCCATTGTGTAATTTTTTTCTTCCATTAGCTCTTTGATACCCACAAGTTCTTCGAAGTGATCATTTACAATCATTCCTCCCAATGGTACTTGAGGTTCCTCTCACATTTTTTCCACCTTTGATTCACTAAAATCTCTTTTCCTCAAGCCAACTTCTTAGATTTCATTTGAAAGAGATGGAATAACATTAATTCTTTTGTGGAATAAAACGGCACCGCATTGGGTCAGTTTCAATGGATATGCAATTCCTTCCATTCTGTAAGAAACACGATAATGTTGTACGTAATCACCAAATGAAAAATAAATAATGAATTTAAATACTGTAAAAAGATATAAATTAAAAATAATATAATATTGAAGTATGATTTCATAAATATTAGATCATAATTCTTACATGAACACGAGAACAAATCCAAAACCCAATCTCCATTTGAAAATGCATCTATAAGATAATTAGTTAATGCTTGTGGTTTTTGATAAATGTTAACTATCTCTCATTTCAAATCCTTTTCCTCATATGCTAGATTTATAACCACAACATTGTATACCAATACACTAGTAGGATTCTCTCCATCCTTTGCATTGATGGGAATCGAATTATAAGAATCATATTTTGTCCAAGTTGCAATATGTATACTCTCAAAATAACGTTTAAATGATTCTCTATTGGATCTTTGAATATCAGGTTTATGTCTGTAACATAAATAAGTGCAAATTCAATTAACTTGTGAATTAATAAAAAAAATTATAATCTTAATTGCTAAACATACACTTTCAATATCTTATCAAATAAATTGCATCCTTATCTTTTCCTTCCCCTTGAATCTTGATTGTACTAATCCTTATTATGTGTGTGAATGAAATACCAGAAATATCCAAAATGGTGATGTTGTGACTTATGTAAATCCAATAACCACTTTATTGAAATCTTAGTAAGTATAAGGCTTAGTATCATATCAAATGGTTTGGTTATTACATCCATGAGCGATATATGCAATAACTAGGGAGTATTCGTTTTTAGGAACAATATTTGCAAGTTGTTCACAATCACCTAATATCACTTTATAATGAATAGTGTCGAGCCCAGTCCAAATCTAGTGACCAAGGGTGTCATCAAGTTCAATAGTTTGAACACGTATCCTTGTTTCTCTTTCAAACTTGGATTTTTAAATAAAACTTTTGAAACTTTCAGTTACTCCATCTGCATCTTTCTTTGGCATCTTTAATGAAACAAACAAACATATAGTTAAATATCTATAACTATTAAAATAGAAATAGATTAACTTACAAATGAATAATATGAATGTAGTAAATCAACATACATTTTTAATGCAACAAAAAATTGTTTCAATATTGTTGTAGAGCTTGAATCTGGATAGTTGAGTTTAACATCATCCCAACTTTATTCATTCAACATCTTGATCATTTCCTCTTGTATTTTGATATATACCTTGCGACTAAATAAATAAAAATAATAATTATATAATGATATATATAATAAAATACTTAGAGCATTGATATGTTAAAACGAAAAAAATATTTTTCTTATCGTAACATAAATAAATAGATCAACAATCTTAATTTTTAAATTCATCAAACATTTCTTCCATTGACAATTCTCCCAACCTTACACGTGATAGTGTACCTATGATAATTTTTTTGTACTTCAGTCCTTGTATTGTTCTCCAAGGTGTTATAGTCATATCATCTGGAATAGTTTTTATTTCATGACCTATCTTACTTGTCCCACATATCAATGGTTTAGTCTTCTTATCTATCTGATTTTTTATAGTAATATTTTCCCATAGGGTGAAGATCTCATTTATCAAATCCTGTACATGCCCATTTCTAAATATCAATTGTAAATAGTTATCCACAGATCTAAATACATCACTTCCTTTGTTATTTTTTTCTTTTATATTTTCATCATCAAGTGGGAATCCTATTTCCATACAACATTTCTTCCAAAATTTGTCATCAACACTTGATCTCTCCCCACAACATATTTCAAACAAATATGTATGGATGAATCTCATCCTTTGAATGAAATTCCTGGACATTATATACTCATTGTCTATGTTATGATCTCATTCCAATAACGTTTCTTAGGAGCCTATTAAACCAACATAAATTATGCATCTGATTGGCTCAAAAAGAGGATTATTGGGATATTCTTGCATCAATTCTCTTCTATCCTTTGCAGAATGATTTCCTCCAGTCACATAATATTTGTAGTTAAAACATTTGGATCTATCAAATTCTTCCCTCGTAGGAAATTTCATTGGGTCAACAAGAACTAGGTAGTCAACCACATGTGCATGTGGATTGTACCTCATAAATGCTTTCAAATTGTGAATATGCAAGTGATGAAGTTTTCTAATTTGATATTTTTCTTCCCCTTTTGTGGGTTTATAAAGTTGTTTAACAATCAATTGAAATTTGTGGCCATCATCAACTAAGTTCGTTGTCCTCAATCTATTTTGAATGACATTTTGTTTTGTTTTCATAATACCATCCTCTAGATTAACACCTGTTGTTATTATTTCTCTACTACCTTCAGGATTTTCAAAATATACTTCGAGCTAATAATGGCTTCTTTAACATCATCAACAAAATTTTATTTCTTCCTCTTATGATTTAAATGGTTTTCATCTAAATCAACGATTTGTTCATAGTCAATAGGAGTGGACTCATCATCAACCATCACTCTTTTGTGTTTATCTTGTTTATTTTGTTTGCGAGAAGGAGCGATAAGCTCATGGAGACTAGTCCCAAAACAATATGTATTTGGAGTTTCCTCATTTTCAAATGTAACCGTTTTAGGATTTCTAGAACGAAGATTGTTCTCTCCTTTTTCATTTTCTTCTATGTCTACTCATGCATCGTCAAACTCCATTAATTTTTATTTCTTTTTCCTTCCTTTTTGTGTCTTTTAAATATGAAAAGTCTTGATGAAATCCATGATATTACTCTTTGTAAAGTAAATCCCCACTAGCATATGTGAAAGTTGTTCATCAAATTTTGTAAAAATAAAATATAACATTTTCATCTTAAATAAAATTAAAAAATTACCATAATACTAAAAATAATAAATGACACTTGAAATATAAAAATATAAAAACTTACATTAATTCCTTTCTCAATGTCATCAACGATGGATGCAAATAATTTTAAAAAACATGCATTCTTGTTATAATTATTGAATTTTAAACAACATCTAATCTTGATATAATTTCTACCTTGTTTGACGAGTGCATAAACAATATATGTGGATGGCACCAAACATATATCCCGTAATAAGTCGGGCC